>JBBMKE010000003.1:15436056-15459008 GCA_037834125.1 Lippia alba
AAGCCATTTGCAAACTAAAGTCCTCTAATAAAAGTTCCTTTCCTAAACTCTTCTCTTGAATCATTCCCTTTTATTTTTGAGGATATTTTTTCTTTGGTTGTTTTTCATCCACCTCTTTTGGTTGTTCGATCTTGGGCCAGCAGGCTTTTTATTTTTTCTGCTGTGGTAATTATATTTTTACATGGACGACAAACAGAACCATCTTCTGCAAATGGGAGTTATGCTATCTGCTGCAACAGTTGTGGTGAGTGCTTTCGTCGCCATGACAGGAGTGTTTGGCATGAACATCACGATTGAGCTGTTCGACCCCGAAAAAGCAGGAATGTATGAATTTCTTTGGACCGTTGGTGGAGGTACCATTGCTTCTTTCGTAATTTATGTAGCTGCTTTTGTTTGGGCTAAAAAGAAAGGCTTGCTGGAATGAAAGGCTTGCCCAGAAAAGCTGAAAGTCTGCAAGAACTAGTTCATGTTATCGTAATTGTTTTTTCTTTTCTTGTTAGATGTTTGTTATTAGGAATTCTTTTTTGTTTTTGATTCCAAATGAATGCCTTCTATTTACAGTATTCATCAAAAGAACATTGTTTTCGTATTGATGGTTTAAAACAGTATTAGAAGGTATATATAAAGAGTGAAAAATTCTAGACTAGATCGGTCAAATTTAACCAATTAAAAGGGCAAATGTATTATACTTGTTATGTGATTTGCTACTCTCATTAAATTTTTACCAATCATACGAAAAATATAAAACATTTATCTTCTTGTTACACCAGTTTTATTAATCTAGGTTCGAATTATAATTATCCTCACAATAATGTAACAATCTATATATATAGAGCATAATATAACTTCAAAAATTTATTAGATATCTTTATGAGGATTCTAAGGGAAATAAAGAGTTTTTATTTTGTAAAAAAAATATCTATTAAAGATATATACAATGATGTCTAATATTATTTAACACCCTTGGTTGAAGTAATAGAACTTGATATGAAAATATCCATGTAGTGATAATTTCAAAGATAAACCCTGCGACAAAGAAGGGTAATGAGAAACTTGTAATTTTGGTGCAAAAATTTGTTCGATAAAAAATTGAATCATGTCTTTAAAAGTTCGTAATGTATGTATTATTTAACTCGAATAGATATGATTTTCTGGAAAACTCATCCGGACCTCCATATGTCAATTGGAGAATTTGCCACGAAGTGGATTTTGCGTGCTTCTGATAGGATGTATTTATTTGTATCAAATATGTATGAAATTGCGAATTTTTAAAGTTGACTGAAATTTTTTTTATATCAAAGTTAAGAATTAGGATTAGTTCGTATAGTGAATTCTAGTTTCGAATTATGGCCCCAATTTCAAAGATGAATCTTGAGAATTTGTTTGTTTTAACATTGGGGGAGGTCCGGGAGGAGAATGGCTGTCCCAATTTCATTTGTTTGTTTGAAATCGGAATTTTGTTGTTTAACATCTGGAATACTGTGATACCCATGATCAAAGCAATATTACAAGGAATAACTACTGCATTAAGATCCTGACTTCTAAAGTAACACGGTTCTGTTTAAAAGTGGCAAAATTTCTGTTAGAATTATCTATATTTTAATATGGATAATAAAGAGGGAATCAAATAAACCCAAAATACAATTTCCTAATTAGAACCGAAACCAAGGATATTTATATCTGTACTATACAAAAACTTTTCTCGTACAAATGTTTTTTTTTTGTTTGATAAAATTTTCATTTGATTTATCAATAATACCGTCAAAATTAATTCAAAGAATTGTCCAACAAGGGCAATAATAGAAGAAATCAAGAATAACGTTTTGACTTCACAATCTCACGTCCTCACTTTTCTTATTATAAAAAAGATTATTTTAACTTTCTTCCACTAATAATCAATAATTAAAAATAAAAAAAATTAGTTCCATCAGCTACAAGAATTTGATACAAATTACATCAATTTTATTCATGCACGCAGAGATGATGTGGATAGATAATTAATAAATCAATAGAAAAAACAACCTTGTAATAAATGGTTGACTGAAGTAGACAATGAGATTTTCGAATTGTAAAACTATCGATACGTCAATATTAATAATTTAATAATAAATATTCATATTTATGAATAAATAGATTATAGATTTGAGCATCAAATTATAGGGAACCAATATTATTCCATAAATATCTACTATTCGATCCTCAAAAGCAAGCTATATGGAACCTGATTCCTTAGAGAAAATTTTAACAATTATATACTTTTAGTCGATTTTAAGTGTAATTATGTAAAATCATATCAACTTTAATTATGTAATAATCATGTTTAAATGTGACTTGTGTGACTAACTAACTAATTGCTGGGAACTCCGGCGTCCCAATCCTATCTTTTTTCCCTTTTGATCGATCAAACAAACAGACAAATTTCGATGCATTCATAAACATCCTCAAATCAATTCAAAAACTCTCCACACAATTGAAGATTTTTCCATCCAATCCACAGCAAAAAACCATCACCGTAAACAATGAGCGCCGCCGGAGAAGCCCTCCACCGGCCGACGAACGGCGGCACCCACCGGAAGAAGGGCGCGTTTGTCCGCGCGTGGCTCCTGGTGGACCCCACGGGGCAGGCGCAGGTGGTGGAGGCCGGAAAACACGCCATCATGAAGCGTACGGGTCTTCCGGCGAGGGATCTCCGAATACTCGATCCTGTTTTGTCTTATCCTTCGACTGTTTTGGGCCGGGAAAGGGCGATTGTGGTTAATTTGGAGCACATTAAGGCGATTATTACCGCGCAGGAGGTGTTGTTTCTGAATTCGAGGGATCCTTTGGTCGATCCTTTCATTAAGAAGCTTCAGGGGATTTTCCGCCATCGTCAGGCTGCGAAAGAAGCACCTCAGGTTGGTGAATGTCGTTTGTGATTGAATGAATTCGATTTGTGTGTGTTGGTGGTTGATTAGGGATGTTTTTAGGGATTGAGTTTGAGGATTTTGGGGTGTTTCTGTTGTTGATGATGATGATGTGAGATGATGGCCTTTTGTGTTGTTTTTGTTTGTGTTTTTTCTGCGGTGTGATTATGTTTATGTACTCTCGAGAGTGTACGAAATACACAGTGCTGAGTTGACATCAATGTCTTCGTGATTGGCGCTTAATCACGCTTAACAACAGTAATTGGTTATTTAACCTTAAAAGGAATAGTTTATGTTTTAGTATGTAAATGAGCGCTTGACAACAGTAATTGGTGATTTAACCTTAAAAGAATCATTTATGTTTTAGTATGTAAATGTATATATGTGCTGAGTTTAAACATTATTGATGAGATTATTGGTTTTAAAGGTAGCTGGAGGTGAGGGTGATAATGAGGGATGGCAAACAATGTATAATTTGGAAGAGCCGCCGGCAGTGACGTCAAATCCGCCTCAAAATTCTATGGGAGACTCGGTGAACAAGAATGATGAGGGGAATGCTGAAAGAGCACAACGAGTTGCGGAAAATGAACATGGACTGAAGACTCTTCCGTTTGAATTTGTTGCGCTTGAGGCATGTCTTGAGGTTGCTTGCTCTGCTTTGGACGATGAAGTATGCATCTCTTCGATTCAACTTTTCTACTGTTATTTGTTCTCTCTCTTTCCTATTGTAATTCTGATTTTTGATTTACTTGTTTTGCCAAACTTGAAATAGGCAAGTAGATTGGAGCAAGAAGCTCATCCAGCTTTAGATAAGCTGACTACAAAGATCAGCACTCTCAACTTGGAGCGTGTTAGACAAATTAAAAGCCGTTTGGTTGCCATAACTGGACGCGTGCAAAAGGTACTGTTTTTCATTCTTGTGTATGTGTGTGTGTGTGTGAATGTATTAAAAAAAAAAGGTTTCACCTTTTTATCTTTACTTTTAATTAGTTTGAACTGATGTTGGTTCATTTAGTGATTGAGGCTGGTTGGTTTTCCTTTTTGCTATTTATTGGTATGAAAGTTTTTATCACGTTATTCACCTAGTTTGTGGTAAACATTTTAGAATTGAAGCACTAAGGAGTAAGGAAAGCTTAATTGTTTTTGTTTGAGTTTCTTGCTTGCTTTAACAGTTTGAGGTTATCTATGGTTTTCGGAAGCCTCATCATTGGATTTAATGTTTGGTTTATTTTTACCTTGTTTTACAAGAGCCAATCTTGATATCATTTATGTTACTTTCCCCGTTATAAGGTAGTGTTAGTATTAGCTAAAAAATAAGCTACCTTTGTGGGTTGTTTTTTCAGCTTCTAAGTTCTCTTCCCTGTTGCGTAAAAGGTGATTTTGTACTCTTCAGCTTCTACTTTAACTTCTCCTCCAAAAGCGAGCAATATGATTTCAGACAGCCCCGAAGTATCAGCACTAACTATCCTTTCAAATCTATTCTCACTATTTATCATCAGGTGAGAGACGAATTAGAGCATTTACTCGATGATGACGAAGATATGGCAGAAATGTATTTGACTGAAAAGTTTGAGGAACAACTTGAGAACTCTTCTGTTTCTCCCGCACACGAGCAAGAAAACCTAATTGAAGAGGATCCTCCTGATGTCGCTGAACATAGGCATGTTGAGGCCTCTCTATGTTACGAAACTTTGAAAAGAAATACTAGGATTGTTTTACTTTTATTTATTTTCTGAAATTCCCAAATACCCTCTTCTTTTCATTCAGGACTACTTTTGAAACGACTCAAGGAGATAGAAATTCTACTGTTTTTGATACCGATATTCATGAAAGGGAAAATCATATAACCGAGGAACCTAACTATCTTAGAAGGGCCAGTCAGAAGACTCATATGAGCACACACAGTAGTATAACCAAGAATCTTGATGTGGAGGAGCTTGAAATGATCTTGGAAGCTTACTTTGTCCAGATTGACGGCACATTGCATAAACTATCCAATGTACGTTTCACTATCACTCATATATTTGCATCTTGTCATATTTCAAATTTATTGAGGGTGTAAAGGATTTCAAAAATTTCTGATTATCTCCGTATTTTTCTGCAGTTGAGGGAGTACGTAGATGACACGGAAGATTACATCAACATAATGTTGGACGACAAGCAGAACCATCTTCTGCAAATGGGAGTTATGTTGTCTACAGCAACAGTCGTGGTGAGTGCTTTTGTCGCCATGACCGGAGTGTTTGGCATGAACATCACGATCGAGCTATTTGACCCTGCAAAATCGGGAATGCATGAATTTCTTTGGACCGTCGGCGGAGGTACGATTGCTTGTTTTGTGATGTATGTTGCCGCCATTATTTGGTGTAAATACAAAGGCTTGTTGGAATGAAAGATTTACCCAGAAAAGTTAAATTCTTTGCAAGAATTAGAATTAGATTTATTGTGGAGGGAGCAACTTTTTGTGTAAAGAGTATGTAAAGACTAAAGAATAGTCAAAGTACTTGAATTTGAGAGGAAGAGGTTGCAATCAGGGACGGTTGGTTAGTGAAGAAAAAGAGAATCAAATATCGTGGGTGTTTGTGTCTTAGAAGACTTCAGTTTTGGAGTTTCTGAATAATATTTGAGATCATAACATCCTTTAATTATTACCAAACAAATGCTCCCAGATAGTCTTGTTCATGTTCGAGCTCCGGCTCTTGTAAATACATTGTGCTACCAAGGTAAATTTAAAATTTTGTTTGATGAAAAAAAATAATAATAATAAACTGGGTTGTTTCTAGTTTTTTTTGTTTTCTGAAAATTCTTTTCTAATAGTGCTTACGAAAAATTTTCATATAGGCAAATTACAACCATTGGATTATTATCTACGTATTCTGTTTACGGTTTCTCCTTTTTTTTTTTAACTTAATTTATTTATCGTCGGTCCTCAAGTATTCAGAAATTATGTTTTTGCTATTTAATTTTTTAATCTATTTTTGTCGCTCATTACCAATTAAATAAATAATTATAATAGTTACTAACTAAATACAATATAATCCAACACCTAAATACACAAAAAAATTATATATATATCAGTTTTGAAACAGAGAAAACTATTTTTGGATATTATAAAGTAATAGCTTTAGACTCCTGGACCGTACACTATCTTTATAGCTTGTTCATCTTCATACACTATTTTTAGTGTCTTGTACTCAACAATTTAATTTTTAACGTCAAGGTCTAAAATTTCAAGAATAACTCCTTTTGCCAGAAGATTATCCAACTTGATTCTTTTCATAATTGGACAACTAATTCTTTTTCCCGTTTAGGATTAGCCACTTTATTTTCTTCTTAACCATCACAAGAACAAAGTACAACACATTGCATTACTTCATCAAAATTTTGACATAAATGTTATCTATACCATTATATTAAAAAGTACAGCACCTTGCATCACTTCATCAAAATTTTGGCCTAAAAAAAAATTATTATTATTATTTTTATTATTCTCTCAATGTATTGTCTCGTATTTATATCTCATAACTTTCTTTTTTCATCCCACCTTAGTCTCAAACCACGTAGTTTAGCGATTTGACGACGCTATGCTGATTTAATTAGAGGTCTCGAATTCGGATTCCTGAAAATACAACCACCATTGATAGAAAGATTTTACTCTAAGTGGTCCATCCCAAATATGCAACTATAATTGATAAGAGCATAATTCCAGGCCTGAAGATGTTGTTTGCTGCACCTCTAGGTGGTTTCGCCGTTGATCCTCAGTCAAGAAGACCATAGTTAACGTTATAATTTGATAAGGAGTACAAACATATATAGTCTAACTCGAAACAATTGAATTTTAAGTTTGGACAAATATAATCTTACTACTTAGAATTTGATTCGAACTAACTATACAATGTCAGCATTTGAGAGTATTCCTAACATACTCCCCCACCTAAACATCAACTCAACGGGTTGGATCTCATGATACACAAATTGAAATTTGTGCTATAACTCCAACAACTCGGCGCCTGCCTACCACAATGACGGAAATAAAATGTGAAACTCCTTAAATGAGTCTTTACAACAAGGATCATCAGAAATTAAGTCCCACCACTTTTGTGGCCAGGGGTGGTTGGCTTGAATTTGAATTGGATTAAATGGATCGGATTGCATTCAAAATGAATTAAAATATTAGCGAGTTCTTAATGGATTGAATTATGATGGATTTTGACAGATCATTCTTGGATTTAACAATGAATTTTTAATGGATTCATACTCGATCATAATGTTTAAATGTTTAAAATGCTCTTCACTATCATGTTTGACTTGTTTTACTCATATTTTATCTGTTTTAATGGTTTGGTCAGTTTTTTAACCGTTTGACTTATTTTCAACTCGTTTTGGACCTTGATGTCATATTTTGACCCGTTCGACCTATTTTTAACTAGTTTGGCTTGTTTTGCGATGAAATAAACATTACAATCCTATACCCAAACATGATCGCAAGAATCCCATTGCCTCTTTCTTACACAGTTTCGATATTGTTAATTTTTCATCGAAACTGTGCAAGTATAGTTGAAAATTTTAAGACCAAACAGTGACCCGAATTAAACACGTTCTGCAACAGTTCTTGATGTTGTTTGCTGCATCTCCTGGTAGTTTTGCGTTTGATCCCCGGCCATAAAAATTTTCCAGATTGGATGGGGTTTCCAAAGCATCTCGTCAATCTCCTCGGTCGACACGCCTTTAGTTTCCGGCACGAGGAAGATGATGAAGAGGCCCAGGGCGACAATCCACGCGGCAAAGAAGAAGAAAATGTAGGCCCTCATATGGCACAACATGGAGGGGAAAACCTGAGCAACCAAGAAAGTGAAGATCATGTTTGTGCTGACTGTGATGGCGAAGCCTGATGTTTTGTTTCAACCGGGAAGACTTCGCTGGGAATCAGCCACCCCATCGGACCCCATGACCACGCAAACGGCATCACGAACATGCACACGAACACCACCACCACGGCGGCCAGGTGTTTGTCCATCGACCCTGTTTCCTTTATATGCTTTAACAAGATTGATCCCACTACAACCTGCGGGGGGTTTCAAATTTTATAAAGAATTTGTAACTTTGATAATTAATGCATATATGGAAGTTAGGGATAAGTACATTGACATATATTCAGTTTGGCCTAATTACAAAAGGTTTAAGAAATTACAAAAACTTCCATTGGCCTCAAACATGCTGTTGTAGTCATAAGTTTAGAAGTTTCTGTAATTTCTCAAAATTATGGAAAAGTTTGTGTAATTTTATGCCAAACCTCAGGATACGATCATTGTAATTATCTCGCAAAGCTATGTCCCTTACCATGGAGATGAACATCTGGGCACAAGCTTGGAGAAGACACTTCCTCCTTCCTAACCTATCAACAGCGAAGATAGAAACAAATGTAGCACCGATGATGACAAAAAGTGGCAATATTGCTACACCGGATTCGGGCTTGTATCCCACCACCTGGAATAGGACAGGGGCATAGAGCACGACGACATTGATTCCTGTAAACTGCTGGAGTATCTGCATCCAAACAGCAATAGTAAGAGGCGGAATCGAAGGTTTCGTGAACAATTTCCTAAACGGCTTCGTCTTCCCTTGGTCGGCCTTTTCGCAGGCCAAAAGAATCTGATCAAACTCAGCATTAGCATTAGCATCAACACCTCTAATCTTCTTAAGAGTAGCTTTTCCCATTTCCTTTTTACCCCTCTCGACGAGGCTGGTCGGAGTCTCCGGGATCATGCATGATCCGAAGAAAAAATCTACTCCTGGAAATGCTACTAGTCCCAAACACCACTTCCACGATTTACCAGCTGTAACATACCCCATCAAAATCCCAAATGTCATGTAAAGCTGGAAAATGATGTTGATTGCACCCCTCTTATGGATAGGGGCAACTTCGGAGAAAAACAAAGGTAGGGCCACGTTTCCAAACCCGATCCCAATGCCGTAAAGAATCTGACCTAGAATCAGCGTTGGTAAGACGTGGGCTGTGGATGACACGGCGGCTCCGACCATGTAGAAGACCGATGCCATTAGAATAGTGAGCTTTCGTCCCAGCGAGCTGTATGACTTGGATGCAAAGAAACTCGCAACGAACGCTACCAAGTATGGTGACGACATGAAAAGCCGAAGAAGCTGATCGTCGTATTTGCAGTAATTGTTCTCCTTGGCATTCATCTTCCGCTCGTGGATGTGGGGGAAAAACTTGTTCAGGAAATGATCGTTGCGGGTCAATCCAACTGTTATTCATCATAAACGATCAAAATTAAATGACAAGTGTATTATATTCCTATAAGTTTGGCTAGTTAATACAAAGAGTGCATTTTATATTGGGACGAAAAGAGTGGCGATTATTCTATAATTGAGGCGCGCATTAAACGCATTAGAAGACAAAGGTGGCGGAACAACGTCATTTTAAGTAGAGAACACAACTTTATTACTTGCATTGTAACCCGTAAGTGGCAAGCTAGCTTATACATATTTTTCAGAAAAAAGTTCATGTAAAGAGTTTTTCTTAGATTTTTTTATATAAGAAGTGTTGAACTTGAACATTGTTTTCTAAAATTTTGTATGCAATTATGTAAGGCATTTTTCTTAGATTTTTCATATAGAAAATATGAAATGTCTGCGTGCGTCAATGCATTAAAGCTAATAAGTTAGAAGTAAAGAAAAATTGACCAAGTTTATGTTTCAGAATTAAAAAAATGATATTAATCCTTATTTTGGTATATCAACTCACTCCAATTTATAATTATATTATAAAAAATTTTTGGGTAAAAAATCTACTCATAACTCCCAAAGTCACTCGGTGAGTCAAAATATAGAATAGCTCACGAAATTGCGAATTAGGATGAATTATTATCAACATCATGTGACCGTAGATATATACATGTAGTATATGCACCGTAACCTAGTTCTTCATTATTCTTCTCTGAGATATTGAAAATTTACAGTAAAAATTTTATCTCCTCATCATTTGCATTCGGAGGATTTTCAACACATAAACATATTTACCTTGAATACCAATGTCAATACCGAACATCATCCCTCCAAAACCAACATAAAAAAAGCAGATGAAGAGGTAAGTCGACACCTTGGGCTTGTAACGCTCCGCCAAACTCTCCGGCACATACTGATCTTCCATACAAAAGCAAGACGAAATCCAATTGATGGAGATAATTATTGCCACCACGGTAGCGCCGTCTATTATCTATATAGTTATATTAAGCTAGAGATTCGTCGGGTCTATATTGTTATATTAAGTTAGGGTTTATACTGTTATACTAAGTTTGAGATTCTTCGGGCAAGTGTTTTGGTATTTGATTCTTGGAATCTTTCTTTCTTTTTTTTATATATTTATTATTTTAACTACTTCGATGACGTATATTCTTTTTCATTTTTCGCCTCGTATTTTAATTTTAATATTAACTAATACGAGATTTCTTAAACTATTTGTTCATTTATTTATTATAATTTAATAATAATACTAAAAAATATTATATATTATATATTAATATGAAGAATCTAATTTTAATATATTTAAATAATAATGAATTTTATTTATACACATATTAAATGTGTGGAATTGCTAATTGATTATCATTGTAGACTTTAAAGTAATCGTTTTAATGAATACAAATTTACATTAAAAAATGTGTGCATATCACAAGGTTATAATTATGAATAATCCAAAGGAATAAAATATTTTTTTACCAAACGTTTGGAATAAATTGCATTTTAGTATCCATTTTTATTTTTATTTTTAAATTCAAACACTCAAAAGGAAATATTTTGAAAATCAAGAGGAACAATAACAAAAATACAACGAATAAAAGGAAAATTAATGCAGTCCGAAGCCCCAATTCTAACAGATTTGTGACCTATTATATTAGCATCAAGTCTAGTAGAAGAAATAGAATCCTTCTCAAACAGATTTGTGACCTATTATATTAGCATCAAGTCTAGTAGAAGAAATAGAATCCTTCTCAAGTTGAAGATCCGATTTGGGTGAAGTTCCGCAGCCAATTCCGCAGCCGCTTTTTCTCTGAATTGAAAAGAACACATAACTTGGCCTATAGCAGATAAATCGGCCAAACATTTCCTAGGAAAATCATAGAAAATAATAAAAAAGAACCTAAAGAAACTAACTAAACTTTCATACGGAAGGGACAAAACTTCCATACGGAAGAGATAAAGTTTCCATTCAAAAGACTGAAAGATAAACTAATAAAAGAAAAAAAATGCAAACCTTGCAGCCGATTTCGATGAAACAAATCTGAATTGATGGTGGAATAGAATTGAACCATCCGGCGGTGGAGTAATGATAATATTCCCCACCGCCGAATCGAAACTTCAATTGATTATTTGGTCTTGAGTTTGAATCACATAAATTAGGGTTTAATTTTTATATCCAATTTTTAGAAATTAAGAATTCAGTCCAACCTTTGATTTGTTTTTACACGTTAGTAGTTTAGTGTCTAATTTTATTTTTCGGTAGAATCTTCCGACTAAAGTACTACACATACATTAGATTCAAATTAAGGGGCATAAAAATAAGAGAATAAACCCCGTTTTCTTGTGTTTAAATTCACCTACTCTTAGTGATCAAAATTTCTCTCTAATGAGAGCTTCACTCCTTTCGCATGAGAGTTTACTCATCTCTTCTTGAAAGACAATCATTTTCCCTTGTTTTCTTTATAAAATCTCTATTCATTTTGTGTGCAACTTCTCTTTTTCCATCTGTGTAGTAGTTCTGATAGTTTCCTTTCATCAACCATATTTGTAATTCTACCAAATTTTTGTCCTCTCACTTGAGGGAGAGTACCCCTCAAAATGGATAACGCGGTGGATAGGTTTAAAACTTCACTTTCACTAACTGAGGAAGAGGACGAGGGTGAGATTATTCTAGCAAATGTTTGGCAAGGAGATGGTCAAAAGCGTAAGTATTTGCTCGTGGGCAGAATCCTCTCCCACAAATCTTTTCATTTTAATTCCCTTAAAAGTACTCTTTTGACATCTTTCCACACAGTAAAAAGTTAGGATATAACAAACTTGAGTGGAGGAAGACTCCTCTTTACCTTAACTCACCCTTTGGATAGACAACATATATAATGGATGAGAGCCCTTGGGCTTTTGATCGTAATCTCATAGTTCTGGGCCCTTTAGAAAATGCGTTGGATGATCCCTTACTTGTAGATTTAAACTGGTGCTCGTTCTTTGTTCAAATTCATAGGCTCCCGATTGCTATGCAGAGAAAGGATATCGCTGAACATATTGGAAATCGATTGGGACAATTTCCTGAGGTTGATTTTGAGCACCGAAAAAATCGACATTATGATCTTCGTATTAGAGTTCGGCGAAACATCAACTCTCATCTAAAAGGAGCATTAAAGGTTAAAAATACTCTTGGAGAAGAGCTACTCGTTACTTTTACATATGAAAGGTTTCCAAATTTTTGTTATTTATGCGGCAAACTCGGCCATATTTCAAAATATTATGAACTTTTCAATACGAAGAAGAATTCGTCGATCCAGAAGATCACACACCGTTCGGTCCATGGCTGCGAGCAAATTCAGGGGGCCATCAAGGGGGTCGGTTCTATGCAAATAATGCTCAGAATTTTACTGTTCCGACAACACCTATTTTCACCCCCTTCAAAGCTTCATTCACATCGGCACTCACGCCACATCATAGCGGAGCAGAAGCTGTCAGAAATCTAAATATGACGACGAACTCATCAAGATTAGGCATCCAAAGTGCCCAAATCTGAAGTTTCTTGGGGAAGCGAGAGAAGTAGCTGAAGAAATACATCTGGACCATGAAGAATCTCACATTCTAGCCGCTTCTTCCGAAAAACCCACTAACCAAACAATTCCAAATAATTCTCTCATCTGCATAGGGCACTTGTAATTTGAAGCCCACCAAGAAAATAAAACCAAGCCCATATCTTCTTCCCAAACACTACAAAAGTTGGGCTTGCCTTCAAATATCCACCAAATGCAGGCCGAATCATTTAATTTCCCTTGCAACCAACAACATAGGGCTGTCAACGGGTCGGATTCGAGCATTCCGAATCCGATTATGAGATACAAAAATTGAGTCCGGATCCGGATCCTATAGGATTCGGATTCATCCAAACCAAATTCGTTTGACAACGGATCGGATTATCCGATAGAAAATTCGGATCCGAAACCCAAAAAAAAGAAAAGAAAAAAAAAGAAAATCCCTTCCCAGATCTGAGAGAAAAATTTGACGGAACAGAAGGAGAGAAATATTTATGAAGATCTATTACGGGGAACTCAGATCTGTTGCAGCGCTTGGTCGACTGTCCACGGCGGTGGCGGCTGCGGCTGCGGCGTTTGGTGGTGGCTGGTCGGCAAATATGGGATATCTCACGATTTGTTGGCAGCGATGGAGAGCTCGAAATCCGCAACGATCAGTAAAGACGTTAGACGGTGGAGATGGTGCAGCGGTGAAAATGAAGTCGAAGAATCTTAGAAAACTGAAAAGGCATTTTGGAGGTGGCGAGATGGAAAATCTGTGCGGCTGTGAGAGTTCATTTTGAAAATTATTGGGAGTCTTGGTAGTTGGGAGCAAGGCACTTTGATTATGCACTGATAATTTCTCTTTTAAGTTTTAATTAGTGGAGCAAATTTACAGTTTTTATTTTAATTTTGTTTAGAAAATATAAGATATATTAAATTGGAAGACGCGCACACAGTCTCACACACACATATTTTTCTATAAGTATTTTTTATATAAAATAATTAATTTAATAAATATTATTAATAGTCGGATCCGGATCTTTAACGGATCGGATTGCGTAATTCCATATTCGCTCGATTTATTTCGAATAATTGATATTTATAATCGGATATGATCCATTGAACTTTTTTATCGATCGGACATGCTAAAAATCGAATCGGATTCGGACCGGATTCGGATTAAAATCCGCTCCATTGACAGCCCTACCAAAAACCCTAGATCAAAACTGAAAGTTGGGGCTGCGTATTCTGGAGTTTGAGTGACAATTGGATTTGGGCCTGCGTTTCTCTGCTTTGATACAATAAAACAAGAAACAATTTTGAGGGCAAAAAAATACTTTCAAATTTGTCATGCATTAACACATATATTAAAGTAAACAACAACGATTAAAAAGGAAAAAAAATTTTGTAAAGTAAACATAAGTTAATAGAGGCTAGTGTAGCTACACTAACCCTTTAAAACACAACACCCAAAAACATGTTTAAAAAAGTAAACGAAGCCTAAGAGAAGCAGATGTAAAATACAAAGAGAAATACTCAAGCACTAGCTTAAAAATCATAAAGAAATAGACGAGGGGGAAATGAGCATTTAAAAAAAAATTGGCAGTACTATTACAATCACTTATTTTTATAGGGTGTAAAGTGTAAACTGAAAATTATTTGTATGACAGACATAGTGAGACAAATTTCGTTAAACTCGGAGAAAGCTGAAGAGTCACAAGTCACAGAGCTCACAAGAAACGCAAAATCCAACCCTCTGTCTTCCCAGGAGTTCAATCTCCATCAATGGCGATAATGGAAGAGCGAAATGAGTTGACGGTGTCTCCAACAGGAGACAACGAGTGTTTCAAAACAGTCCATATTCTCACACCCTCAGCCTTATCCACCGCCGCCGCTGTGCCGCCGGAATTTTCGACCTCCGACCCTGTCCCGGAAACGAAATACAAAGATTTGCCTTTCAATGTAAATTTTCTCGGATGGAAATCTGCATTCCGGGGCCTGGAAAAATGGAAAATGTGGGTTGATCGAATGAAGTCTCTACACCAATCTACGTGGCAAGAAGCTGGAATTTCCGATGCAATCGTGAGTTCGACGTACGAGATTCAACGAAACAACGATTTGATTTTCGGGATTTTCAGGAAGTGGTGTCCCGATACGAACTCATTCGTGTTTACGTGGGGAGAAGCCACAATTACGCTGGAGGATGTCATGATTCTGGGTGGTTACTCTGTTTTGGGCGAATTTGTTGCTAACAAGTCTGGAAATGGAGAAATTGATGAAGTATTGAAGAAATTACAGGACGCGAGATCGGACATTAACAAGAGCAAGTCGAAGAAAGCTCTCCAAGGAACATGGATGGAGAAATTCATGGACAGTGAGAGTGAGATCGAACATGAAGCTTTTCTTGCTTATTGGCTTTCCAGGTTTTGCTTTCTTTTCATTTAGTTGAAAAACATACATCACTGGGGAAAAATGTAATATCAGTAAATAATAATGACTTTAACATGGGCTAATTTTCAGGTTTGTCTTTCCCATCTCGCGCGATGTAGTGAGCCAAATCGTGTTGCCGGTCGCGGTTCATCTGGCTAAAGGGACACGCATCGCGCTTGCCCCTGCCGTTCTTGCTTCCATTTACAAGAGCTTAACTCTGTTGAAAGTTGCCATTGCCTCATCAAGAGAAGCACCAAAGAAAGAATTCCAAAAAAGTGTTGCTGAAATTTCAGTTTCAGCTCCATTGGCAATTGTTCAGGCCTGGATTTGGGAGAGGTTTCCGTCCCTCAGGCTGATTCCTAATCCCGTTGGACATGACAAACCGAGGTTGGCGCGTTGGCACGAAGTGAAGAGCTCGGGTGTTGTGGATGTGCTGCATGAAATAAACTCTGCAGCAGAGGATTTTCAATGGCGCCCTTATCTAAACCCCTTGAGCAACTTCCATGCAGTTATTTACCAGGATAACGAATACCGGGCCTTGATAGGGCCTGATTCGGATGATGATTTACAGAAGCTTGTAAGATGCTTGAGACCGAGTGAGCTTATTGGCATTGAATCAAAGTGCAGAGAGCAGTATCTGCCCCATCGTGTGGCCATGCAGTTTGGCTTGGATCAAGATATCCCGGGCCACGTGCCCGAGGATTCTTGGAGTGACTATTTCAGGCCCGCTACAGGCACTAGGCTGTATATACCGCCTCGCCTTTCTGAGCCTCGTGTCACTGCTCGGTACCTGAAATGGTGGGAAAAACTAAACCTTGGCCAGAATGTTACTCAACAAATGGCTGAAATTAGACAGGGCTCTTCTGAAAAGAGGAGATGTAAGAGTTCAAAACCAAAAAAGATGTCGGATCATAGTGCTTGTGTTTCTCCACCTCCTGGCTTTTCTCCAGTGAAAGAATCCAAGCCGGTTGTCGGGATTAAGGAAACAGGACTAACGAACCAACGTGCAGAACACAGTCGGGAGGAAAACCGTATCAGTGCTGAAAAGGGCAGTTTGAAGTGTCTGAAGAGGAGAAGTATATCAACGGATAATCGCAGTGTCTCTCCTCCTCCTGGTTTTGCTCGAAAGCATAATGACTTATCTGGAAGATCTTTCTCTTCAACTGCCAATGATCGTGCTGAGGTTGTCTTGTCCAATGGGGGCAGTTCCAAGTGTCTCAAGGGGAAAAGTATATCAACGAATGATGGTAGTGATTCTCCTCCTCCTGGCTTTGATCGAAAGCATAGTTCTCTGAAAGAACACGTATCCGGTGCTGGAATTAAGGAGACGGGGGCTGAATTTTCTAGCAGTGGAGGATTCAGCAACAATCAGGTGCAAGAATGTGGTCCAAATCCTGAAGTTAATCCAAGTTCAGTGAAAAGCAGCACAGACGAGTTGATACTAGGATTGGAAAAAAGGATCACGAACATTGAGGAGCTGTGTAATTGGATAAAAGATGGGAAATTGGACTTGCTTAGAGAAATAGGGAAAAAATTAGAAAGAGAAGCAGAGAAGGAAAACTGATGTAGATTTATTGAGGTTTAGTATATAATAATCTTGTTCCTTTTATGTCATTCAAACCAGATACATTAAACAAGTGAAAGATTCTTGAAAATCAGGAAACTGTTTCAAGGGTCGGTTATTCACATCAGGAATCTTCCAAATTGGTAAAAAGTGTCAACTCTTAGCATAGTGGTCAAAAGCAAGTCTTACAGTTGCTTCATGGTGATAAAATTGACAAATGATATTGATACTTTAGAAACAGAATGTTGGATCAAGAACATGAATAATAATGGTGTAATTTTGGTTAGAAAAGCAGTTCACGTTGGTTTGGGTGGTGGAACTGTGTACTCATCCTGGTTTTCTTGAGTTTTTGCCTGTTCGTTTGGATGATTATGTTTGCTATGTTGAAGACAACTGGAACAATACTTGAGGCTCTATTGGCATTGGTATATCCTTTCATTCACCGTTTCATAATACATGGGCATGCCATATAAGGTAATGGGCCCTGTATTGTATAACTGACAAGCCCAAGAGATGGATTGGATTATTGGAATACAGCTGTCATTTTTACAACTTCAGAAATGGACTTGGAATATAACCCACTGGAATTCCAATTTTGAATAGATGTGCACGCCCAGAGAGACTCCCAAATCTCCGTGCCAATTGATAACTCGAAATATATACAACATTATTTCCCAAACACTTTATCCAATTTACCTAACAAAAAGAATAGATACCATTAATTGACAAAAATAAAAAACAGTTCAAAATGATTTTGTGGGACCAGTGCACCATGTGCATGTTATACGTAATGAAATTGGCCTACCCCAAAGCCATTCAGATGTTCCTGTATTCTTTTCATCCCAAGATATATTAATTATATTTTATACTAAGTGAAAATAATATTATTCAATATAATAGTTTCAGTGTATATGTTTATTATTAATAATAATAATAATAATAATAATAATAATTTGTTAAAGTAAATATATTAAATTGCTGAAATTATGGAGATGGCATAAAAAAGATGCAATAATAATTGGGGCAACCAACGGACAGTTGGATCAAGTGAATAGGGACTTGAGTTCACTTAAGAAAAGTTTCGAGTTTGAATCTTGTGGATGTAAAAAACTACGTTGGGAGAGGTCCCCGCAATAAGCGCCTTCAGCTATCCCGGAAAATTAGTCTTTCACTCAATTGGGTGGGGGAAACTCTAAGAGATCGGAAAAAAAAAATTGGAGCAAAAGTGTTTGGCGGAAAAGGAGGAATATTGAAATAAGGAAAAAAGAAAGAAAAAGAAAGAAGAATATTCGTTATTAGAAAATAGAAACCCGCTTACAAGTATTCATTCATCCAATACTTGGTGCATGAAAAAGCAAAGGAGTAGGTACGCGTTATATAATATGGGCCCTTTTTCTTTAACCATTTTTGGGGTTTGTGTATTGTTTACTTTGGAGTGCGACTGTAGAGGTTTCCGCGTTGCTTTGCATGCATGTGATACTGATGCCTTATCCTCCCTTTTGTTATCAAATCATTTTTAAACTTTTATTAAATTAATGGTTGAATTATGACGCTTTTGCAATTCCCTATAATTTCGAAACAACGACGATTCATCGAACAATTTTAACATTGCTATGATCAGAAAACGAACCATAAGTAGAGGTAAAAATTAAAATATAAAAAATAAGAGGGACAAAATTTATAATAAAAGATGAAATATATATATATATATATATAAATTTATTATGTAATAAATGTGTGACAGGATAATATAAGAAAATAAAATCTTATATATACCACGCTTAATTAAATTTATATCAATAACAGGCGACATTTGGCAATAGTTTGTCTAAGAATTTAATTTTTTTAATTAAATAAATCATTATAACCTAATTATATTATATGATAAAACTATTTCATAGGCGAATATACCCATGTGTTTGCTTTTATTACAAGCATTAATTCGGGTGATCAGGTAGAATCCACATAGGTACAGTTACATTTAAGATGTTATTATATGTGTGTTTTGCTTAAATAAGGAATAAATAACTAAATTCACATATAAATATTTGGAGCGTCCATAGAATATTATCTGATATTCCAAGTTTACTATTTTATGATTTCGAAAATTTTAAATTTTATTTTTATTTCTATTAATCTTAACATGGTATCACTAGCTTCAGTGGCGTAGCCACATTCATTTGAGAAGGTGCAATTGACCCCCCTCAAATTTTTATTTTTATTATGTATATAAATATTTTTTTTTGTGTATTGTGTATGTAATTTTTCTGTATTTTTTCATTATTGACCCCGCTCAATAAAATTAAAATTAATACTAATGAGGGTCAATGTATTAAATTAGTAATAATTGAGATAAATTATGTTTTGGTCGACCCCCCTCAAAAAATTTTCTGGCTCCGCCACTGACTAGCTTTGAACATTAGTTACGCACTATTCTTAACAATAATAACAGAGGGGTTTATTGTTTGCAGTTTTAAATCGTTAACTACACTGTAAATTTATCACAAAATTGCAAAAAGAAAAAGAATAAATAAAAATAAAAGATTTATTGGTATATTGTGAGACACGGAGATCTTTACCACATTCGAAAAGATCCGGTTCAATCAGGCGCACCGGTAATTAAGCGCCAAAAAGTGAAGTCTCACAAAGATGAAAAATAATAGAAAATCTTAATACATCTTGTCTTTTTTTGATAAAAAATAGATATTAAAATAAAGTTCCATATATTGGTCAAATTCAATAAAGAGACATAATTAAATACTTTTTCCATTTGAAAATTATTATATGGGAAGGTAGAGCGGAATTTATCATGAAAAAAATATTCTAGTTTTGTGTCGGTACGATTAAAAGATACATCATTGATAATGACTAAGCATGACTTCAAATTTTAGATATAAATTATATAGTATTTAGAAACGTAACAATTTAGAATAGCTTTAGTTTTAACTTATTCTAATTTGCAAACTATTTTTATAAATAACTAAAATATATTTAAGTATTTTTCAATATATTTTTGAACACTCAATTTTTTTTTGTTTTTCCTTTAATTTTTCTTTTAACCTTTTTCCTTCTACATTTTACCATTTTTATTGCAACTTTAACTTTAATTATACTTCATTAAAGCATAAGAATTTGCGAGCATTCATGAGAGGGTGCTTGGCGAACCTTATTAAAACAACTTAATTATAAGCTGTTTAAAAGTTTATAAAACAGTTTAAGTGCTACGATGATAATTTTTTATTGCATAGGCTTATAACTAGCTCTTAAAATAGAATGTTAGGAACGTTAAACTTATTCAAAATAAGTTGGATAGCACCAACTTATGCTTTTAAGATCTTAACATATTTCATTATATTACTCGTGACATACTAATTAAAATATGTTACTACAGATGTTTTATAAGTTCATAATTTTCTATTATCCAAGCACTTTATTATCTTAATTTTAAAACAATATCAAACATATAATTAGCTCTAAAAGTAGTATAATTATACGATGCAATAATTTATAAAATTCTTTGAAATAAGTTTAGCCAAAATACCCTATGAATCGGAAATCAATTTTCCTACCAGCACTTTCCATTTAACTGAACTCAAAAAAAAAGAAAAAAAAAAGGATAAAACAGATTAAAATAAATATGATAATTAAATAGAGTGCTTAAAGATGAAGGGAATAGGAAAGAGGTAGCTGTAAAGGAGCAAAAGAAAAAAAATTTGGGTAAAGGCATGCATATGCACTCACTGCCGTCTGCCAATATGCCCCCGGTTTCCAGATTCCACTCCATTGCAATATATATATATATATATTATTCATATTTTTAAAAATATTTTTTTATAGTATTATAATATATCAAATATTTATATTTAATACTATATTCGATATTTTCATATAAAAATTATAAAAAAAAGTTATGTATCAATGTATCCATATTATTTTATATTTCTACCATCATATTGATATTAATATTTGTATTCGTATATGATAGATCGCAATACATGCCACTCTTCTCCCTCTCCACCGCCAAAATATTTCACATTTAATTTGCCGGTGACAGCCGACAATCTTTAATATCCTGAATATGTGTGGAGTTTTGTGCACAGAAATGAATTTTATGTGATGCGTGTTTGATTTTGACTTTTTAATATTAGATTGGAAAATTCTACAATTGACCAAAAGTAATAATACAAATTCTTGAGTATGTATGTGTAACCACAAAAATCAAAATACTTTTATGCGCGATCTGATATTCTCATTCATTCTATTCAACTAACGTGCTGATTATTGCGCTCAAATAAACTTCCGTTGTGATGCCTTTATTAGAACATTAAAAAAAAGTTATACATACACTATCATAAATTTAATTTGCATGTAAAATCTTGCTAATTCATGTTCAGCTAGCTAGTTGGATGAATGATATATATTTTCTATTTTTTTCAGAAAGTTTATCTACTCTTGAAAATTGAAATTATATTTCATTAGTTAAAATTTTGAATGAATAATAGTTGTTGTTGGACGAGAACACTATCCCTAAATTTATTAAGCATGACTTAAAATAAAATTTATAAAATAGCCAGGAAAACAAATACATCAATTAGACCTCAATCTTTTGATTTATACGGAAATTCTTTAGGATAAATCTTTTTTAAAGTGTATTACAACATTTGTATAAATTACAATCATGATTAATTGCGTGTCATACGTCTTGTAAAAATAATTGTATCAGTATCACACATCTATACATCAATATACAAATAAAAATACGACTATGAAACAGAAGAGTTCGTATGTGTATTGAGATTTCTATATATATCCGACCACAACAGTGAGCAAAGCAGTATGTAGGAGCTGATTAATTACTTAATCAATGCTCTTACCTGCCTCCTAATTGCCTCACCCCTATTTATTACACTCATTCCTCGTTCTCCCTCCTTCATGCAACTTACTCTCCCTTTGTAAAATTCCATTCTCCACTTCAATTAATCTCCCTTCCTACTTCAGATTTTCTCCAGCTAAAGCTGAAACCCTTAACTTGTATGCCATTTCCCCTGTTTCTATCCACAATCAGATGACGGCTTCTAATAATCACCTGAAATTTCTGTATCTCCTCATACTTTTCTGTTTCATTAATGGCGGGAACTGCGAGTTCCGCGAGGCCGAATGTCTGAGGGTTCCGGCCTCGGAGTTTGCGGCGGTGGTGAGGTCTACCATGGGCGTTGTCGGACACGTCATCACCACCGTCTCCAAATTCTCCGGTGGGCTGGGAAATTTCCGGCTGGGTAATGCTGTCGCGGACTGCCTTGATCTCTTGGACTCTTCTATCGACCAGCTCAGCTGGACCCTCTCTGCTTCTCAGAATCCTAATGGTACCTTTTCTTTTCTTCTTTACGCAATTTATTGAAGTTCAAAGTTCAAACTTATAAGTTTAGGAGTATTTAATAAGTGTCAATGTGTCATATCTTTAATTGCAAAATTGAGAAAGTTGAATGAGCAAAATGGGCTGAAGTGAACAGAGTAGAATTGTAATTTTCATTTTTTTTTTCGAACAAAGTAGAATTGTAATTAATGTCATTCTTTTTGTCAAAGAATGCTTTAATAGAAAAACTGATTAAATTACAAAAAAACCCAGTATTTGAAATTACGACAAGTATAATATATGCATGAATTTGCAAATGTTAAATTGGTAAGTAATCCAAACTTGGATTAATTGCATACAGGGAAAGGTAATGGAACTGGAGATGTGACTGCAGACATGAAATCATGGCTTAGTGCTGCACTAATCAACCAAGAAACTTGCAAAGATGGATTTGATGGCGTCAACAGTATTGTCAAGTCTTTGGTTTCCGGCAGCCTAGACAAAATCACGTCATTAGTCCACAACCTTCTTTCCATGGTAAAACCAAATTCCACCACCCCCTCCAAAGGTGGCTCCGCCACCCGTTCCGGTGGCAGTAAGGGTGGTGGCAGGAAACTCTTAAGCGACAACGATGCGTTTCCGGATTGGTTGAAACCACACGACCGGAAACTTCTCCAAGCCGCCACCGGCGTGGCAGCAGACGCGTTGGTTGCAGCTGATGGCACGGGGAATTTCACTAGCATTGAGGAGGCTATTCGGGCTGCGCCGGAGTACAGCAGCAAAAGATTTGTGATTTATGTAAAGAAAGGAGTGTACAGGGAATATGTGGAGATCGGGAAGAAGAAACAGAACATAATGATGATTGGAGATGGCATGGATGTTACAGTTATTTCTGGTAATCGCAACTTCAT
>JBBMKE010000003.1:15459108-15495546 GCA_037834125.1 Lippia alba
TTGCTGCACATTCAAGCTTCTTACAGCTTCGCTTTCCTCACTAAGGCGTTACCCTAGCTGGTAGAATCCATGCTCTTATGGGAACCCAGTTCCTGAGGCTCCATTAGCCTGTGATGGTCTTCCCTTCACACACATCTAAATAGAGAGTGCTCTGGTGTTGATCTTACTATTACCGTTTTCTACACCATCAAGTGTGATGGTTCAACTAATTGGGCTATGTATTTCTCAACGGCTCAACCGTCTAACTTCAAAGGGCACTATAGTTATTCATAAATTTTACTAATCTTTTTCTTTTTATTGTCAACTATAATAGTTTTTAACAACTACAATAATTAGTTCTATTATTAAATTATTATCACTTTAATACCTTAAAGAGTGGGAAATTGGTTATAAAATTTATAGTTATAAGTCAAATTTTAACTTTAGTTCTATTGTCGTGTAACTCGTATCATGTCAAACATTTTTCATAAAAAGTTCTACAAAAATTTGAATTATAGTATCCACATCTTCGTATCCGTAGATGACAACTTAAAATATGAGATATTGAAGCCTGAGGGTGGATGAATTTGTTCCACTAGCTGCCAAACGGCATAAATATGAATTTCAATTCTCCTTTAAAGTTTCTCTACAAGAATTAAATGGTTTATTAATTGATTAATCTTGGTGAACATTTATGCTAAATTAAAATGAGAAAATATAGTTAATAATGCATAACTTCAAAGTAATTTACACATAAAAAAACTTAAATATTATTAAGTGGGAACTATGAGAACGCTAGAACAATGAGGAAAAAAAATTACTCGTCGCAATTAACATATTAGCGACACCTTGAATTGTTACGGCACATTTTATTATCGTGTCGTATTGTATTTGATAGTTGTATCTATATCCCGTTCATGAATCACATATTCACATTTAACACTTAACCCGGATTTACTCATGGTACAGTTGACAATTGGGTTTATAATTATATAATTAAAATTTGACACTATAAATCTATGATTAGGACCTATTGCCCTCCCTCCCAACTTTGATGTCACGGGGTAAATATGGAAACATTACTTTATGTTGATAAACTATGCACGAGAAGTTCACATGCATACAGTTGGAACAACAATAAATAAAGTTTAGTAATACAATAATGATATTGGGTTATTATTATTATTTTTTTAAAATTTTAACTCAACATGAATATATCAAATATTAAATTAATTAATACAAATATATTTTCTTAAAGGAATTAATACAAAGACTTATTACCACACAAAAAGATCCTTAACAAGCAGCCAACCAACAGAAATTTGTCCAAATAATTAAAAAATTATTTTTTAAGATAATAAATTCGATTGGTTGGAATTCCTTGCATCATTTGGGTGTGTATATTTAAAAAGAAAAAAAACCATAAGCCCTAGCCAATTATGGAGCCACGTATAATACTGAAAATAATTGTAATTTTTAATAATTTCAAAATTATGTATACATTTAAAATATTATTGATATCGACAGACTGACTTCTTAATATTGTTCTTAGTTCTTTTTTAAGTGAATTATAAATCAATGCCACTATGAGGTTATTACTCAAATCTTTCCTTATATATAACTAATTGAAAACCAAACATACAAATAAGCAGAACATATGAACAAAAATATCCAATAAAATATAAAACATTGCGACAGCATAAAAAATCATTAGTAACATCGGTCTCTCATAATGACCAACATCAAGTGATTATTCACTTACCGCAAGATCGAGCTTTCAACCATAACTTCCAAACTAATGGAGTGCTTTTCACCGGTGTTTTGTGGACTGGACTGGACCGGGTGGTTCGACCGCTAGAACCGTCAACCGATTCAACAAACGGTCCGGTCAAGTCTCCAAACCCGGACATGCTTCAAAATCGGTGTATTTTGTGAAAATCGATAAAAATCGCTGTTAAACCGGCAAAGCGGTTGAATCGCGTCTGGTTCTTCAGAACCGTTCGGTTTGAAGAAATATACAAAATTTAAAAATTTGATCATATTTTTTTCCAATTTTTTACACGTTTGTCGAACTTTTCTTGTATTTTCTAAAAAAGAGTTATTTCAATCAATTATCTTGACATTGACACAATTTTAAGTAATTTTTCTCTTCATAATTCATGATTCTATGGTGAATTTTCTTATTAAATTCAAGATAATTGTTTTATTTCTTCTTATTCTGATGTTTATAAATTTTTGATGAGTTAATTAGACTGGTAATTTTATTGTTTATATTTAAAAATATAAAATTTTAATGAGAGTTGTGCATTCTGAAAATATATTTTTATTTCTTATTATTTTTAATATTTAATATTATTTATAATATAATTATGATGTTACCGGTTCGATCACGATTGACCCAATCGTTGAACCAATAACCCTTAATCCAATTAATTTTCCGATCCGCTTAATGGTTCGATCCCGAAAACATTGCTTATCACAACAAACTATCTACTCATTGAAATGCCTTAAGAACATCATCCATCACCATGTTATAACACTGTCCCTAATTCGACTACCAAGAAAGTGATTTTCTGCTAAATTAACAACCGCCACTATTTAAAATGACCAATTTGTGAAATAATCACATGGAGACCGAACATTGTAAGTAATTTATCAAACAAAAACATCCCACTAATTAGAATGTCCAGCTAATTATCATTTTCAATCCCCTAATTATCCAGTAAGACAAAACAACCCCATAATTAGTAAATAATTACCTATATATATAATTATTGAGAGAGAGAAAAAGACTAAAGTTGTGCCAGGGCAAAAAAGGCGAGGGAAAAAAAGGCCAAAAGCACAATGTTTGGCTGGGAGAGACCGCAAACGACGACGTATAAGTTACTTATACTCAGTAAACGACGTCGTTTGTATATTCGTTTATGTTGTGTATATATATACATAGAGAGAGATAGAGGAGGAATCATTAGGACACCCACTCCTCCACCGCAAACCACCGCAGTGCTGCCGAAGAACTAGGCTGCGCCGCCACCTCAGTGAATTCCGTCAACATAAACAATGTCTGCCTTCAACCCCAGTAAGCAGGCGCAGGCACAGGCACGTGACCTGAAGCACCGCGTCCTCACGTGCCTCCATAAGCTATCCGACAGGGACACCCACGCCGCCGCCGCGTCGGAGCTCGAAACCATCGCCAAGACCCTCTCCTCCGACGCTCTCCCCTCCTTCATCTCCTCCATCTCCGCCACCGACTCCTCCGACAAGTCCCCCGTCCGCCGCCAATGCGTCCGCCTAATCTCCGTCCTCTCCGACCAGCACGGCAACGCCCTCTCCCCCCACCTCTCGAAGATCCTCTCCGCCGTCGTCCGCCGCCTCCGCGACCCCGACTCCTCCATCCTCGCAGCCTGCGTCGCCGCCTCACTCTCCCTCTCAGGGCAACTCACCTCCCCTCCTTTCACCTCCATCACGAAACCTTTCCTCGAATCTCTATTCACGGAACAGGACATCAACGCCCAAAACGGCGCTGCATTGTGCCTGGCGGCGGTGATCGAGGGGTCGGGGAATCCGGACGTGGGGAGCTTGAGGAAGGTGTTGCCGAGGCTGGAGAAGTTGGGGAAATGCGATGGGTTTAAGGGGAAGGCGGCGCTGGTGGCTTTGATGGGGAGTGTTGTGGGGGTGGAGGGAATGGTGAGGTGTGGCGGGAAGAATGTGGTTAAGAATCTGGTTACGTGTTTGATGGAATTCCTGAGTAGTGAGGATTGGGCTACGAGGAAGGCAGCTGCCGAGGCGTTGATGAAGATGGCCGTTGTGGAGAAAGCTGCGTTGTCGGAGTATAAGGTTTCGTGCTTGAAGACTTTTGAGGCTAAGCGATTTGATAAGGTTGAATTCTTGTTTTGTGTTTTGAATGTAATTTCTTGGTGTTTAGTCACTTTTCGTTGGAATGGAATTTGAATTATGGGTTGATTTGATCAGGTGAAGGCTGTTAGGGAGACCATGAATCAGATGGTAGAAGCTTGGAAAGAGATTCCGGATATATGTGATGAGGCTTCACCACCACCTGAATCACAGGCATCATGTAAAGGTAAGAGTTTTCATTTTTTTCAGTTCTTTGTTATTAAGAAATGTATTTGTCATGATTTTGAGTTTTAAAATTCATAATCCAGATTTGTTAAACAAGAGTTTATGTTGATGTTGATGCTATTGGTAATTACTGTGAATTTATTGATTCTTTTTCTGTAAAGTCTGCAACATAAATTGTTTACTGCTACTGGTTTTATATTTTGCTCATTTGTAGTCTTACCTCTTCATACTTGGATTTCATTCATGAGTTTCATAACTTGCACGGAGTCCAGTTCTGTACTTTTCAAAATTTTCGATATTTCCTTACCCTTTCGCTCTCAATACAGAAATAGGTAGTGACGGTCGTTATCCTCCCGGTTTAAAAACCCCTAGTTCATGCACTTCTCCTCAAGTAAAGAAGACAAGCCCCCTTGACAACAACCGAAACAGGAGAAAAGCTTCACTTGGTGTTAATGAAAACAGAACAGGTCCACCAATGTTCAGGAAATTGGACCCCAAAAAACCTTCCGGCTCCAGAAAAGCTGAGGTTGTGGCCCCTACTGCTTCTTCTGGTACGGTGGTTCAAGAAGATAATCCTTTGGATGGAGATGGGAGAGTCTTGAAAATGGGAGATGAGGATAAAAAACAACATCCCAAGCCCGAAATCAGAAGGGCCCTCTTCAATGACAAACCGGGTGGTGGCGAGGAAAGTGTTGTAGTTAGTAATGACGTGGAAGATATCTGTAAGAACCGGACGGACTGTGAAGATTTATCTCTCATCCGAAAGCAACTCATTCAGATTGAGAATCAGCAATCCAATTTGTTAGACCTTCTTCAGGTATTCCTTTTATATAGATATACCGAATTGTTTTATCGAAAATGTACTTTGAACATCGTTTTCTTCGCGCGTGTGTGTTTGTGTGTGCACGCGCTTAATACCTCGTAACATCCTCTGGAATAACACGAACTGCATGTTGACATTGTTTTTAATGGCAATGGTGCTTCTGCTGTCAAATGAGATGATAGTCAAATAGGGTACAGAATGGATTTTGGGTAAATTACCACTGGACGAACCCCTCATAGTGAGTTAATTGGTT
Source organism: Lippia alba (assembly GCA_037834125.1). NCBI lineage: Eukaryota > Viridiplantae > Streptophyta > Magnoliopsida > Lamiales > Verbenaceae > Lippia > Lippia alba. Next base: position 15,464,244 of record JBBMKE010000003.1, read on the forward strand.
ACTCCACCGATTGGACTTCCATTGTTACCAAAACCTCCTCTCCAACTTTGCTCCGTCACCGAAACTGAAGTTTGTCACAGTATACCCTGAATGTCTTGGTAATGTCAATATTTGTAAAAGGGTGTACTCTTAATGTTTGTAAATTTATGCAATGAAGTAACCTTTATATTTTGTGGAGGCATGAATAGTGTAAGTTAAAGGAGAAAAGATGAAGTGAAAATTTTAAAAAAGGAGCAGGTTGTAAATGGTGCAAAAGAGGGGAGGTGTTAGTAATTATCAAAACTTCAAGGGGAGGAATTTGTAATAACACAATTTTAGAGGGGTCCAAGTGTAATCAACTTTCCCATTGTCTCTGCATATCACACCTGTAATAATCATCAGCCTCTCTATTCTTGTTTTACATAGTCATACAGTGAAACACTGTCCATAAATTGTTCGCATTGCTGCCTGATGCAGAGCTTCATTGGGACCTCACACAACGGTATTCATTCTCTCGAGGCACGTGTTCATGGTCTAGAACAGGCTTTGGATGAAATTTCATTCGATTTAGCTGTTTGCAATGGAAGAATGTCGCAAAACAATGCCGTGTGTTGCAAGTTACCTGGAACTGATTTCCTGAGATCCAAACTCTGGACAAAAGCAGAAGCTCGATCTTCAGCTTTTTCACCAATACCTCCTTCTCGTGGGACCCTCCGACATGGAGATGCTGCAGGGTTACGGTTACAGAACCGGCAACAACGGTTTCTTGGTGGTCGTGGGCTTATCATGAACCCGTTGGCTGAAGCTTCTAGAAGCTCCCAGGGGCATCCGGAAGCTTCCTTGGATGGAGCAGCAAAGAATATTGCTGCTGCTTAATCTGGAGTTTAGTTTTGCTGCATTTTTTTCCCCATATGTTGGGATTATTTCTTTTGATTCTTTATGTGAATCGAGGTGATTTATCATTGTGATGATGAATGCTCGACGTGTATGTGTATTTTTACCTTTGGAGGAAGAGAATTGTGGTAAATGAAACAGAAGGATAGTTTGTGAAATATGAGGGATGCCGTATGTATTTTATGGAAGTTAGGGGGTGTAAATGTTGATCATTTAAAATTTTGAAACAAATAGTTCAGATAAGAATTTTTTTTTCCTCTCTCAGAGTTTCTAGCCACGAAATTAAGTGAGAGTCTAATTTCCTGAACGTGCTTTCGATGAGGACTTCTCCCAACGTAGTTTTTTATATTCATAAAGTTCGAATTCGAGACTAAGTTCCTGAGGTACTGAAGTTACTTTCTATGGAGACTTTTCCCAACGTAGTTTTTTATATTCATAAAATTCAAATTCGAGACCTTGAGTTTAAGTGAACTCAAGTCTTTATCCGCTTGAGATAACTGTCCGTCGGTACATAACACGAACATTAGATAGTACATTTTATGAGCAAGAGACCCAATTTTGGTCTCTTTTTTGTTTCATCACTTTTCTTCTTAATTTATCTTTCTTCTTATCACTTGCATTTTTTTTTAATTATAATTTTTGTCACTTTTCACTTATATTTTAAATTTTTATAATTATAAATATGACATTATTTTATCTTATTTATTTATTTATCATATATAAATTAATGATTATATTAAGTAAACTATAGAGTATATATTTAATAAAAAATTTTAATTTTTATATATTTATCTATACTATTTATTAAGCGAGGACCTAGTTTGATCTTGAACTCTAAAAATAATTTATTTTCTAATTATTGATTTTGTGCGGCTTTATGTCTTTTGTTAATTTCTCTTTTGTGTTTCATCACTTCTTTTCTTAATTTCTCTTTTCTTTCTTATCAGTTGGCATGCTACTGAGTGGATGTAGGGCTGGCTTGATTAGTCAGGGTAGCAAATTAATCAAAAATTGAGGATTTATATATTTTCCATGTGCTTTTTCACTGTATTTGTAATAACATAAATTTGATATATGTATCACGGAGGTGGTTCCAACAGTATACAGAGAGATGAGATCTAGGGATGTAAATGAGATGAGCCAGCTCGCGAGCTCGAAAAAAGCTCGGGCTTGAGTTCGAAGTGGTCGAGCCGACCGAGCCGAGCCAAGGCTCGTCCGAATCTCACCGCGAGCCAAGCCCCAGCCATACCTATTAGGGTTCGATGGCTCGCGAGCTGAACCCAAGACAATTTTTTGGGCCGAGCCCGAGCTCGAACCTTGAAAAAATGCCAAAGGTCGGCTCCACTCGTTTACACCCCTGAGAGATCATGCATGAAAATTTTCAAATCGTGGATATATTTCACTGGGTTAGCAGTTTAGGTGGCATACTAGCATGCACCTCCATGTATATAGCATCAGTCTATCTGCTGTGGGGATGGAGATTTATGTTTAGTATAGTAGGAGTTTCGGGTTTACTCCTTAAGTCATTTTATTTCTTATGATCAAGTCCCTTAAATTCCTTATTGAGCATGGGTCTATAGAAAAGGCAAAAGGAGTTTTGAAATCCTTAAGATCGACATAAAGGTGGAGCATGTACAAATAGTAGCTCAAGCAGAAAACAAGCAATCCAAAAACCCCTTCAAAGAATTGCTTAGTCCTCTAAACCGCCCTACCTTCATCATCCCAACAATGGACGTCGTTTTTGCAAAGCTCTAGAGCGTCGACCTAATAATATTTCTCGGCCCGTTCCTATTTGAGTCTATTAGTTACATGAAGGACAATAAATTTCTTGCTCCGGTAGTTCTGGCCACCGTAAAAACCGTAGCAAAAGCAGTTGGATTGTTGCTCCTCCCAATGATAGGCCGCCGGAGGACATTTCTTGCTGGGTATATTACAACAATAATTCCAATTATATGTTTATATATTGACTTGATTTTTCTTACAAATTGGACAAAATTAGTGATTATTATTGATTTATTTTTGTTATGTCTTTGTCTTGAGATCATATTCATTTTGAATGAGAACCCTTCCTAACATTTAAAGACCTATAGAGCCACATATGGATTGTTGGACTTAAAGATCTCTCTGAGGAATGTGACGCCGTAGAATATATATATGTGTTGGGCCTTAGATTCCTTGCAACTTTCATTGGAAATGTTTTTTTACACATACTTTACCTATTGAGAGAGAGAGAGAGAGAGGATGTTCTTCCCCGCCGCTTTTTGCTTCGCCAATGATGTGATTTATGTTGTTTATTCCAAAAACAGCCTTAATAACGCAACAAACTTCAGTTAAGGCACTGGTTCTGGAAGAGATACATGAGTTGATTTTTTAGATAACTTTACACTCTTTTTCTCTTTTTAATTTTGTTCTTTCTTACCATTATGAATTGTTATGCTATACTGTAAAGTAAAATATTTGTCTTTTCCCAGTGAATGGTCTCGGCATTTGGTGGAGTTATATATTTGGCGGTTGAATCATGAGGTATTAAATCACAATATTCATATGCCACTTTAACTATTTTGTCATGCTATTGTCATGCCATATGTGCATTTTTCTAGTTATATAATATATAAAGGGATTTTTTATTTAATTAAATAATTTTAATCAAATCTAAGATTTTAAGTCATTTGAAATTAAATTAAATTAGATGGTGGAATGATTTTAATGATTGAATGAGATTAATTATTAATTTTTTTCTTCAAAATTAATATTTTACCCGTGCATTTTTCTAATTGTTCTATCGTATAGGATTTTACTAAATATCTTTAAATATATTTCGGATGTACAAACAATTGCACAACAAAATCAACTCCAATTCATCTACTTTTGTCTTTAACTTACAAAAAATAAAATGAGTTAACAACATGTGTACTTTAGAAACACACGTGTAAACGATTAATTTTTAACTAGAGTATTACGCGTGTATATCTAAAAAAGTGCACGTACAAAAATTTAATTCTTAAAAGTCATATTTAGTATCATTTGATCATTAAACTAGTTTTATCATTTAATTAAATTTCAAAAGTCTTACAATCATAGATTTGGTTATGTTATCTAATTATGACAAAAGCTCTATTCATGGATAATATAACAAGAAAGCTGCACATATATTGTAAGTATAACTACAAACAAACACGTATAAGTATTTCTAAAATGCACATGTATAACATTAAATTTGGTGAAAATCATTTTAATTGAGTCAAAAAATCTTTTTCTATATTATATGACTGGAAAAGTGCACGCATGAGTTATATGTAATCATTTTCGACCCCACGCAGAAACATCATCGAAAATATCAGAACAATATTTTGATATAATAAACAAATAAAATATATGATAGGAGGGTTTTCTATTAAAATCGTGGCAAGAGTACAGAGAACCACAAAACCGGTGAAAATAGACATTAATATGATAGTGTCGTGATAAATTGTTAAAATCACAAACCAATCATGACAAAGAGTACAATAAAGTCGAGATAAGCAAAATCATGGTTCTGACATGATAAAAAAGGATTTGAGGTGAACACATTTTGCCTTGAGAAATTCACAAAATAGTCTAGAGATCAATAGAGATGGTTCAGAAGTCAGTGGCTTTTTCTCCACTTTTCCATAACACATTTCATGGCAATTGTTGGTATGTCCGTGTCCTTCTTCTGTATCCATTCGGGACAAAGACATGTGATAAAGATTGCTGCAGTCCTTGTACTTATAGACGTAGGATGCATGTCTTGGTTCCACATGTGTCTGTGGAGGTTATTGGTATGCTACTGAGTGGATACGGGGTTGGCTTGATTAGTAGGTTAGCAAATTAATCAAAAATTGAAGATTTATATATTTTACATGTACTTTTTTACTTTATTTTTAATAACATAAATTTGATATATGTACCATGTAGGTGGTTCCAATAGTATACATAGAGATCATGCCTGAAAATATTCGAGTCATGGATATATTTCACTGGGCTAGCAGTTTAGGTTGCATACTAGCATGCACCTCCATTTATATAGCATCAGTCTATCTGTTGCGGGGATGGAGGTTTATGTTTAGTACAGTAGGGTTTACTTCTTTTAGCCATTTCATTTCTTATGATCGAGTCCCCTAAATTCCTTATTGAACATGAGTCGATAGAAAGGGCAAAGAGTTTTGAAATTCCTAAGAGCTTCATCGAACTTAGAGGTCGAGCGTGCACGAATAGTAGCTCAAGCAGAAAACAAGTAATCCAAAGACCCCTTCAACGAACTGCTTAGTCCTTTAAACCGCCCTTCTTCATCATTACAACAATGGACGTAGTTTTTGCAAAGCTCTCGGGCGTCGATCACCTTATAATATTTTTCGGCCCGTTCCTATTTGAGTCTATTAGTTACATGAAGGACAACAAATTTCTTGCTCCGGTAGTTTTGGCCACCGTACAAACCGTTGCAAAAGCAGTTGGATTGTTGCTCCTCCCAAGGATAGGCTGCCAGAGGACATTTCTTGTCGGCTATATTACAACAATAATTCCAATGGTATGTCTATGTATTGATTCGTTTTTTCTTACAAATTGGACAAAATTAATGATTTTTATTGATTTATTTTTGTTATGTCAGTCTATGTTTGTCTTGGGATCATATTTATTTTGAATGAGAACTCTTCTTAACATTTGATGCCCCACAGGGTCTCACTATCTATTGTGTTGATGCTTATTTACACAATTGGGGTGCGATTTTTTCGGGACCATATGGATTGTTGAACTTATTGTTCTCCGAGTAATATGAAGCCGTAGGATATATGTATGTGTTTGGCCTTGGATTCCTTGCAACTTTCATATGAAACCAAAATTTTCTACACATACTTTGCCTATTGAGAGAGAGGATGTTCTTCTTCTGCGCCGCTTTTTGCTTCGCAATGATGAGCTTTATGTTGTTGTTTATTCCAGAAACAGCCGGAATAACACATCAACCTTCAATTAGAAAGGTGTAGCGAAGGTACTGCTTCTGGAAGAGATGCATGAGTTGATTTCAGGTAAGTTTTACTCTCTTTTTCTCTTTTTAATTTGTTCTTTCTTACCATTGTAAATTGTTATACTGTACTGAAATGTAAAATATTTGTCTTTTCCCAGTGGATGGTCTCGGCATTTTGTGGAGTTAAATTTTGTTCCTCTTTGGTTTGCACACGCTCACCCAAGCGATGATTTGAACCCGGGATCTTGCCCTTAGGAATGAATCAATTTATCGCTTGGACCAACTCATGTTGGCATATTTTTGGTAGTTGAATAAGTTGAATCATGAGATATTAAATCACAATATTCATATGTCACTTTAACTATTTTGTCATGCTATTGTCATGCCACACGTGCATTTTTCTAGTTATATAATATATAAATGAATTTTTTATTTAATTAAATAATTATAATCAAATCTAAGATTCTAAGGAATTTGAAATTAAATTAAATTAATTTATGAAATGATTGAATGAGATTAACTATTAGTTTTTTTAAAAAAAATTAACATTTTTCGCATGCACTTTTCTAATTATTCTATTGTATAAAAGTTTACTGAATATCTTTAAAATTTGTCGGAAGTACAAACAAAGTGCGCAACAAAATCAACTTCAATTCACTTATTTCTGTCTTTAACCTACAAAAATTAAAATGAGTTAACAACACATGCACTTTAGAAATACACGTATAAACGGTTATTTTGTGTTACTTTATCATTAAACTAGTTTCATCATTTAGTTAAATTTCAAAAGTCTTATAATCATAGATTTGATTAATGTTATCTAATTTTGTCAAAAGGTATATTCATGTTTACGTGTACCTGCATCTATATTGTAAGTATAACTTGAAAAATACATGTGTACGTATTTCTAAAATGCATGTGTATAATATTAAATTTGGTGATAATTATTTTAATTGAGTCACAATTCTTTTTCATTTTAATATGACATATTAAAAAACTAATTTTGTGGCCAAATTAAAATCAAATCCATTAAAAATTAACAAGTCATTACATATAATAACTATAACTAAATCCATAACAAACTTAAACTAACCAAAGCCACATCGACAGATCCATTTAAATCCATAATAAATTCACAAATCATAACATACAATAATTATAAATTAAATCCATAATAAATCGTTAGTCGAATTGGCTCTAAACAAACCTGCATTAATAATAAAAATATTTACTTTGATCGTTCTTAATCTATTGGATTTGGGTTATGAAAATGATAAATTTAATAAAATTGCTTAACAAAAAAAATAAACTAATTTATTTTAATTGTTTATAAATTGATTATCTAGCAATAACTTTTGGAAGTTGCAATATATTCCATTATTTTCAAACTTATCTACATAGATCAAAATAGAAGTGGGCATTTAAGAAATTATTTTTTAAATTTTAAAAGTAGGATATAATGATGTGGCATGAGTTACGTGTTAAAAGATAGCCACCTGACGTCCGAAGTGGATAAAGTCACTGAAAAAATTAATCACGTGACCGGCCCATGACTTTTTTTGACCGAGTACGGTGAACTGTTTTTAAATTGTATTTCTATGGGATGAAATTTGTCAGTTTTGAAAATAATATCCCTAAAATTCAACTTTGTCAATTGTGCTTGATGAATTGTGCAAATTTTCCTTAATTAAATTAAAGTTGAGAGAGCATTAAAGGAAAATAGGATTCCACCAAAAACAATTAAAGGAGAATAGGAAGAGTGAGAGAATAGTAATAGTTTGGAAATAAATATGCTTGGTTTAATTTAATTTAATTGAGATAAAATAATTAAATCGAATTAATAATTTTTTGTCCATATAAAATATAAATTAAGCATTTCAATAAATTCATAAATACAAAAAATACAACTTTTGAATTTTATTTACTAAGATGCCCAATTTAAAATCCAACCAATAAGTATAAAACATGTGTCATTTTTTAAGTAATCGAATCTAAAATTGGGTATGAAATAAAATTTAAATATTGAATAATAAAGTGAAAAATACCATAAAGGTTGGGTTAATTTTATCTTCGTCAAAATACTTGGTATTGGTAACATTTATGCGGCTTGAACTTGAACTTCTTCGTTTTCTTGTTTTTGAAAGAACCTTTCATGTTTTCACTTTTCATAGCACAATTATTTGTTATATTTTCATTGCTCTCGACTTTGGTTTTGAAGCAACAATTCAGATCTAAAACATGGCTGCCTATGGTGCTGCTGCTTCTCTTCGGAAGACTCTATATCAGCTTCGCAGCAACCAACAAATCAGAGTTCTCAACGTTGGAGTCTACAACTTGCAACGTTTTCTTGATGATAACAGAGATGTTGAAAGAGAATTTGAAATCCGAATCCGAGATGCCATTTATGAAGCCGTAGACTTCATCGACTCCCACATGGCGTCGGCTCACTTCAATTCTCCGTCACAAGCTGAAATTAGCAACCCTAGCTTTTGCAGTGAGCTGGATGGATTAATCCGAAGCATTATTTTGATTGTGAAAATGACAAAGTCGGAGGAGTTCAATCACCCGAAGATAAGCAACTCGATTTGGAAAACGCCTGATGAAATAAAAAGTGCGATGTGGAATCAGCTAGTGGGACGAGACGAAGACTTGGTTCAACTGAAGAATCAGTTATTGGGGGGGTCTGACGCGCTGGGAATTGTCTCAATAGTTGGGATTGCTGGAATGGGTAAGACTAATCTTGCTAGATATCTTTATGTGGATAAAAGGATTAAAGATCACTTTGATGTTTGTGGATTGTGTAAGGTACCTATTGAGTACAAGAAACGAGATTTGTTGTTGGCTATTTTAGTATCCATGAACAACCACAGTGATGAAATCCATCAGAAGACGGATGACCAACTGGAGAAGTATCTCTATGACTTTTTAAGGAATAAAAAGTATCTGGTTATGTTGGATGATGTACGTGACATTGTGGTGTGGAATGATTTGAAAGAATTCTTCCCAAATCACTATAATGGAAGTCGAATTCTACTAACAACTAGGGATGAGGTTATAGCTGGTATTGCAGACTCGCCTCATCAATTGGATCCTTTGAGTGATGAGGATACCTTGGCTTTGCTGTTACAGATAGTCTTCCTTGAGGAAACATGCCCTCGAGAACTTGTTGATATTGCAAAACACATCTCAGAAAGTTGCAGAGGACTCCCTCGAGCAATAGTCATCGTTGGAAGACTACTCAGGTCTGCCAACTTGAGTAGGGAATACTGGGAATTAGTATTGTCATCAATTGTTCCTTGGGATGGATATGAAGACCTCATAGAAGCACTAGTGTCTCTCACTTACAAGCACTTGCCTCAACACTTAAGAGCATGCCTGCTCTATATGGCTGTGTTTCCATATGAATATCTTATCCCTGCCTTCAAGATGATGCACCTATGGATTGCAGAAGGATTTCTTAAAATGGATATCAGTCGTACAGGCACAGTATCGGAGATGGGAACTGCCTTGGACTGTTTGGACCAACTCTATAAGAGAGGTCTCGTTTATTTCCGTATGAAATTCGATAGTGCAGCGAGAGTTTGCAGAATTGAGGACGAAGAGTTTCATGATTTCGTTTTGAGAACAGCTAAGGAAGAGAACTTCTCTTTCATCATAAACAAGGACACGAAAGAAGGGAGTTCTCCCCAAAAAGAGGATGGTTCACATAGTTGGTTGCGGCGACTATTCATCTATAAGAGCATTATCCCCTTAATCACCCAAGATTTTCCCGAGCATCATAACTTATCCACATCCTTTTCAATGGTACGTTCTCTGCTTTATTATGGTCAAGAACATCGATATCCTCTACGGCCATGGTTAGAGTTCAACTTTCTAAAGGTATTGGATATTCTCAAAATTGGCTTCTATAGCTTTCCACTTGAGATTCTCAAATTACTTCAGCTGAGGTACCTTTCTATAAGCTACAATGGACAACTCCCTGCAGAAGTCTGCAAGCTTCACAACCTTCAGTTCTTGATTGTTTCCCGTTACCTCAGCGTGAAATGTTCTGGAACTCCATCATATCTACCAGTGGAGATTTGGAATATGAAAAAATTGTCGCATCTACAAGTCATGGGAAGTGATATTCCTTTGAATACTGATCTTATCTTAGAAAACCTTTGGTCACTTCTCGATGTGAGTGCTCATAGCTGTACTCGGCAGATTCTTGAAAGACTCCCAAATCTATGGGAACTTGGAGTTCGGATTGAATCATTACCGGAAGACGAATCTTTGAGCTTTTTTAGCCATCTCAACATTCTTGATCGGCTTCTTACATTCAAATGCATAGTTGTGTATCCTCATATTGGGTCTCAATTTCCTCGTTGTTCCATTCCAGCTTTTCCTGGTACACTTACAGAGCTAATTTTAAGTGGGTGTAGATTTCCTTGGGAGTATATGACAGCTATTGCTGCATTGCCGAAGCTTCAATATCTCCAATTGCAAAACTATGCGTTCCATGGCCCTGTTTGGGAAGTGAAGAAAGATGAGTTCCCCTTTTTACAGGTCTTGTGGCTCGAAGATGTGGATTTGGAAGAGTGGATATTGGCTGATGAATCCTGCTTTCCGGAAATGAGGCACCTTGTTATGAAGCATTGTTACAAATTGCACAAGATTCCTGATGTAATTAGAGGCTTGTCAGAACGTACAACTATACAGGTGGTCAATTGCAGCACATCCGCTATGCAGTCGATTCAAGCAATAAAGGAGAACCCTACACACCCGAATGATTCTTTACAAATTTTAGAGTATTCTTCATTTGATGATTAGAAGTTCAAAACCTCTGGATGATCATTGAAGCACTTTTCTCAAATTTGAAGGTAAAAACTGTTTGTGGTTTTGAATTACTAATTGTTTATGTTTTTGGTGAAGTGACTTTAATTTGTAATTGCTTGAATTTTTTAGTTTTTATATTTTGCGAAATAAATACGGGACTCTTTTGTATTCAAATAAATAAATATATCTTTTCTTAGCTTATGGAAAAGTGTAAAAACATTTAATAATAGAAAATTTGAGCTGACAAACTGCTCCTACAAACTTTCATATCTACTCTTCTTCGTTGGATGATTCAAAGTTTAGAAACTTTGGATCGCCATAGAAGAGTTTATATATCATATTTTAAGGTAAAAGTATTCGTTGTAGGTTTCTATTACTTATGTTGATTTAGCTGAGCTAGCTGGCCGGCACTTTACCGAGTTTGCCAAATTTACGTTATATTCAATTAGTCACATTAATACCTCAATTTAAGAAATGGTATCAGTCATTAGGTACCGTTAATTATTACATTCAGTCAATGTTAGAGCATCCGGTTGGGTTTTTTATTTAAAAAAAAAAAAAAAAAAAAAAGAACAACCGTTTGGGTTTCTAATGCGGTATTACTTTTATAAACTCTACATAAAGTGTGCTAAGTATGCTTGATAATAATACTATATATGCTTATGAGTTGATATTCTTCTTCATGTGATAACACACATTTTTGGGATTCTTGTGAATTGGATGTGTCGACTCATAGCTGTCCTGTTGTCATGTTTTCATCCTGAAATAGCAAGATTAAACAGGGGTGTAGGAAGAGTTAGGCAACTCGCAGGCTTGATGATCCTCTCTAGTGAAGCTTAACTCGAGCTCACAATTTTGATGGTATTAGCTTGAAGATATAGTAAACTTATATTACATTTATAACCAAGTAAAGAATCAAAATAGTGCTGATTATATATAAGTTCATGATCAAGTTCAAGCTTGAATGTTAATAAGTTCATCGTATTTGTGGTTGGAAGATGTGGATTTGGAAGAGTGGATATTCGCAGATGAATCCAGCTGCTTCAGTGCTTCCCAAGATTCCTCATGCAGTTGGGGCTTGCCAAAACTTACAGCACATCCGCTATATTCAGTCAATTGAAGCAATAAAGGAGAACCTGAGGCGCCGAAATGAGTATGTGAACATCTTGGTGAATTCTTCACGGGATCATTAGAATTTCGGAACCTCTGGATGAACTGATTGTGGGTTTCAATTACTCATTGTTATGTTATTGGTGAATTGACTTGATTTGTAATTGCTTGTATTATTTTTTCTTTTCTGGGAAACAAATAGCGGACTCTTTTGAATTCAAATGAATCTATATATCTTTAAAAAAAAAAAATTACTATATATCTTTTGTTAGCTTCAGGAAAAGTGTATAAATATGATGAAATTTGGAAAATGATATTTTTTTCAGCGAGTTAATAATATTTTATGTATGACCACGGATGAGCTGATTCATCGGACTTTGGACAGAAAAATAAGCTCCTGTTTCAGCTTATAGAGGGATCCGAGGAGCTACAAGTAGTCCCAATAGTTGGGATTGCCGGAATATGTAAATCTGTTATTGCTTGGTGTGTTTACGAACCACTTCGACTGCATCGCAAGCACTTTGATATCTATGCCAGGGATGTGTTGTTGCGTCTTGTAGAGTTGATGAGGAGGATGGATGATGGCATTTGTCAGATGACCAATGATGAATTGCTGAAGCATCTCTACGACTCCTTAAAGCATAGAAAGTATCTCGTTTATCTGGATAATATCTGCAAGCCAGCTGAAAGAGTTGGTACCAAAGTGCCATAATGGAAGTCGAATCCTGCTCACAACCAGGAATAAGGATGTAGCTCGTGTTTCCAGCGCTTCACATCAGTTGGATTGTCTCACTGATGAGGATGCCTTGGACCTACTCGAGGGTATGGTGTTCGATGAAGAATCATGCCCTCGCGAACTTGCTTTTATTGCAAATAGTATTGCTGAGAGTTGTCGAGGACACCCTAATGCAGTTACCTATCTTGCTGAGTACTGGGAGAGAGTATCGTCTCCAATTAATACATGTGACGACTATGATGAGATTATGGAAGCATTACTATCTCTGAATTACAGGCACTTGCCTCAGCATTTAAAAGTATGTTTTCTGTATATCGGCGTTTTCCTCTAAGAATATAGCATCCCTGTCTTCAAGCTTCTGGAGATATGGGCTGCAGAAGGATTCAAAACCAGAGTTAGCCATAGCCATGCACTGTCTCCAACAAGTTGTTCACAGAGGTCCCGTTTTTTACCATATTAAGGACAACGCGATATCATCATCTGCAGATTAGGTGAGGAAGTCTTGATTGTTTTATGATATCTCGAGATGAAACGATTATGTGGAACTCCGATGTATCTGCAGATGGAGATTTGGAAGGTGAAAGAGTTGAGGCATCTACAGGTCAGGGGAAGTAATTTACCTCATATTCCTGCAGAATCTAATCTCTGCCTAGAAAACCTTGCAAAACTTCTTGATGGGGGTGCTCACAGCTGCACTTCACAGAGTTTTATGAGAATTCCGAATCTGCTGGAATTAGGAGTTCGAATTGAGTAATTAAACAAACTTGATTGTTCACATTTCCGTATATTCTATGAGGTAGAAAACAGCATGATCTTTTTTCTTGCTTAGAAATTTAACAGGAAGCTTGTACACGTTACTGTTGGATTAGCTTTCATGCTTTGCTGGCCTATGCTCAGGTAATACTACATCACTGAATTAGAACTTGTCGTTGTAGACGACTTGCTATTGATCGAGCTGCTTGTAATTTTTCACAGCTCTGGTCGTCAGGGAGCACTTTTAGCTGCTCTTATTCCCAGTCTCAATATAATTAAAATGATTCTTTTGGGACTTGGGATATGGAAGGATATATGATGCAACTGTCAAGTCTATGAGCAGATATGGTGACTATAGGTATGTGAAATTCATGAGAAACAAACTTGTTGCAGCCCCATCTTTACTACTTGTTTCATTTACTCTGCCTTTTTTGTGATTGGGTGTATATGGTCTTTGAGGAAATTTCTGGAAAGAGCATGAAATTACTATGGATGACCATAATTTTCTCGGATTTGTGCTGATGTTAACTTTAAAGTTGGAAAATGCATAACGAATGCACGAGAGGGCAAAACAGTTGTAAAATGTTTGGAATTCTTATGGTGTGTTTCCAAATGACTTTATCTCAGTCAGGGGATTACACAAGGGGCCGTTGTATTATGCTTCGACAATCACTTTGGCTGGTCTGTTTTACTGGAGAACATCTCATATAGCAATTGCAGCTGTTTGCAACCTCGACGACACCCTAATGCAGTTTCGTTGGGAATATATGAGGGTGATTCCTTCATTGCCCAACCTTAAACATCTCCAATTGCAAAACTATGCATTCCAGAGCCCTGTATGGGAAGTGAAGAAAGATGAGTTCCCCCTTTTAGAGGTGCTGTGGTTGGAAGATGTGGATTTGGAAAACTGGATATTGGCTGACGAGTCCTGCTTCCCGGAAATGACGGACCTTGTTATGAAGCACTGTTACAAATTGGACAAGTTCCTGATGCAACTGGACACTTTCCAAAACTTGAAAATATACAATGCAGCACATCTGCTATGAAGTCTATTCAAGCAATAAAGCAGAAACTTGGACATCATGCTGTATTCTTCACGGGATGATTAGAAGTTTGATGCCTTTGGATGATCATTAAGCATTTTTCTCAAATTTTATGGTAAAAACTATTTGTGGGTTTCAATTACTTATTGTTATGTTATTGGTGGATTGACTTGATTTCTAATTGTGTGTATAATTGTATCTTTTTTTTTTTTTTTGAAGTACATAAATAGTGGACTATTTTGTATTCAAATAAATAAGTAAATATTCAAAGTTTAGATCATCTATTACTTCTATTACTATATTATTATATTAAAAAGAAACCTTCTTTACACTCACAATTGACAGTTTATAATACCAAAATACCAATTTTTTGTGTTGCCTATAATACCCATGAAAATTTTAATTGAAGTACTTTTAAGTTTAATGGTTTTTTGGGAAATTCATTTAAGGAAGTTTCAAAAAGTTTGCATGATAAAAAAAAACTTCCTCAATTCATAACCTCTTCTTCTTTCAACTCAGTCTCTTTAACTCGATAACTTCTTGCAGAAGACAGTAGTTGGCATGTAGTCACACGAGCCTTACCAAATTGAAACAAGAGAAATCGGAAGGCGGCAGCACGAATAGCCACTGAACAAGATTTAATTTTCTTAGTTTACGAGTTAATTTTTTAATCTAGCCCCTTCAAAGTAAACAATTTTTTATGACTTATTAAATAGTTCATCTAATATTTTCAACATAAATAAAGAGGACAAGATATAGAATATCCATGTAAAGCCGCATTGGAAATAATTACCATTCCCGATAATTCTTTAATAATTTGTGAAGACTTAATTTTGAATGAATGTACTTCCTAAAAGATATAAAATATATATGAGAAATTTTCTTTGTCAATGTATGATTGATAAATGGTTCCGGATTAATTATATATGTAGATCAAAATATAAAACTATTAGCTTACATTTATCGATCATTGCATGAAATTATGCAACTTTATAAAATGAATGAAATATTAATATTTTCTTAAATGGTTTTATTATTTAAAAATATATTGTATACTTATATATATAAATATTAAATTAAAAAAATTAATAATATAATGTTAAAAGAAAATCAACCTTTAAAAAAAAAAAATCAAAAGATCCGTGGGGTTATTACCGAGACCCCCCGCCTCTTATATAACGAGAACCAAAAACTACAAAGGAAAATTGAGAAAATACATCCCCAACAACAACAAAGTACCTTCCCCAGACAAGTATGGGGAAGAATAAACCACAAAAGCACCACAACAGTACAAACAAGAAAGTTTAGATTGCAGAACATCAACAGAAACCAAAATAACTAAAGGTTTGTTGGTAGCAGATAGCCTCATTCTAATGACTTTGAAGCCGAAATGACCACAAGTGCGAGAGTCTTCCATAAATAAATCATTCGGGCACCAAAATCTGTAATCACTCCAAAGGCACAAGAAGATATAATTTTCTTTTTTGAACACACAACACAGCCCAATTCTCTCCATAGAATAGTACCACTCCGTAATATATCATAGGTGGCATTCATTCTATCTACACCATATCTTTCTGTCTCATAAAACAAAGTCGTAAAGTAGTTGATACCAAATCTCGCACTTCCCATCCGAACGACAAGGATTGACCTCGCCTCAATCACAATCATCGGCGTGTCACATTGATGATTCCTTGCGGGAATATTATCATCCCAAATGGGGTAAGTAAAAAGAAAATCAACATTGAAATTTATAAAATATACATATAGAGAGAGAGCCCAATCAAATTTAGATTAAAAAAAGTTCAATATAAAATAGTTGTTAACTTAAAAATTAGAGTTCATGAAAATTCTAAAGTCATCTCCAACGCTTTCAACCACTAAAAATATTATAGATTCCTAATTAATTTGATCCAAAAATATTGTAAATTTTAATTATTCAGTCGAATTGAGTTGATCTTTATTCAAATTCAAAAGTTTGATATTTCATACAAATTATTTAACCTTTTGCTAGTATATTTTAATTTTTATGCTTAATTACAAATCGTATTGAGATAAAAAATTCAACCCCATCTCACTCAAACCCACAAACCTAAAGTGACTGACCCAACCCAAGGGAGGTAAATGTAATATTTCACATCCCCTAAACACACAAAATCAATGGGAGGTAAGTGAAATATTTCACATCCCCATGAAAACACATAAAACCGATTTTTGTTTTGTCACCGAGAGGAACTAGCAAGATTAGTCGTTGCTGCTATCCTCAAGATCCATCCTCCGAATCATCAAAGGCTCTTCCTCCCGAAGCACCATGTCTTCGCTCAAATTATGCCTCAATTTCGCAAGTGCATCAAAATGGGCATTTCTGGCTATGATAATATGTCGGATTGAAATTCCCAAGACCTTTTTTTTTTTTTTTGATCGTCAAATAGAAGCCCAGACCGAGGTAAAGAAAACAGAACAAACTAATGAAACTCGTTCGGAGGCGAGTCCCAAATCAAACAATCCACACTAATCTCGTGTCCCCAGACTTGTTGAGATAGCTATATTTTGAAAATTTTTATTTATTACCTATATATTTTTAAAATTTTTTTTTATCCCCCTTATTTTGGATTTTCGCCTCCTAAGTATAGATTTTACCTCTTTTATTTTAAAATAAATTTACAATTTCACCACTCTTGAAAATAATATTATTTATATTTTTGATATTACGAATTCCCCCTCCGTCCCAGAAGGTATAAATATATTTTCATATAAGCCACATACAAAGAGTACTGGATGTATATAAATAACCTAGCTAGCTCTTTGCAGTATCTTATATCTTTTCGAATATTAGTTTTCGCCGAAATTAAATGTTTGTCACCTGAAACGGTATCAAAGAAAATATTAATAAGTATTTGGAACATGATGATCGTGGCTGTACCTGTACAGATATATTGCTCATCTAAACGTAGTAAATCATCTTAATTTCCATCTATTCACAATATATATACATACTAATTTTGGATTACATAAATGACTTTCAAACAGAGACGTCTGTCTATATTCTTATGTAACATTAAAACACCGTCAAACGAAACGAATCGATTTCAATTCAAACTCAAGTAGCTACTTTGATATATATATCATAAAAGTTAATTTAATATTTAACTAGTATATTTTATTGGAGCTCTTCGAGTTCTTGATGCACCATTTTGTTGATCATCGTCTTGGAGGCTGCATAAGCATTGATGTCTTCAACTGTGGCGGTTTCGGATTTATTTCTCCTGATGTTGAGAATTGGTTGAAGACTTCCCTCAGGTTATAGGGTGTACATATAAGGAGATGAGTATAGAAAACAGAAGGAATCATTAATTTCACCTAAAATGCCTCATTTGCTGCCGATGTATATGGCTCTTCATTTTGTAGTTGGTGTCCAACATGGCATTAATTCAACAAAGGAACTCCAAAAGTCCAAATTCAATATCACACGTAACTCGGCTCACTCCGGTTGCAGGTAGAAATGCTCAACTCAAGGCCTCCCTTCCTTACCAACACTGACAATTATCTTGCATTTATCCTGTTACTCATGTCACATTCTGGAATCCGAGTCACAACTTGATATGCTTTTTTTTTTTTTTTTGATTGGTTCAACTCAATATGCTTCCAATTCATAAATACGACAGTTTTATTACCCAAAAGAATGATAATCTTACAAGTATATATATATATATATATATATATGTCCATTTTTATCAAATTTAAGGTATGTAGTATGTAAGATGGATGTCAATCGATCATCACCTACTATATCTATATATGACTAAAAAAAATATGACTAAATATAGAAAGTCAAGTTCAGACAAATAGATACACCATTATCATGTTTTGTTTGGGAAAATTACAAATTTGATATATCAACTCTACTAATTCAATAATTCTCCTACATTTCATTTTTTATAATAAAATAGGATCATATTTTAAGAACTATATGCAATAATTTAATGAACTTCTTAAACGGAGCTCGATTTTACCACTCGGAAAACCAATCTGATCTTACACGTGGCGAACTAAGAGTTTGCCACATGTAAATTTCGGGAGGTAAAATCAGTTTCCAACAAAAAAATATGCACTAAATTGTATGAATTTGGAGATACGGTTTTATTTTATCGCCGGAAAATTAAATGTACCAAAAATGCTAAATTGGTCGAGTTGGTATACCAAATTTACAATTTTCTTTGTTTTTTTATTTTATATTATTGTATAGCGCGAGGTATTCACAACCAGTTATTAACGATTAATCTTGTCGTTGAATTGTATTAACCTCAAATAACATGTTTCCTTATATTATAAGATGTTGCAGTAGAAGTAGTAAAGTTGGTATCTTTTTTTTGGTCTGGAGTAAAGTTGGTATCTTTACCTGCAAAGAATAATCACAATCCGGCCAGAAGGGATAATACACTAACTTACACACAACATCCAAAAATAGGGGGTTTTGGAATAACTATTGGACGGACCATATACAAAATTTTGTCTTGTAAATTTGCTATGAGAATGAAATAAAAATGTCGTGTTTCAAATCTTGTGTACATAGATCATTTCTAACCAAAACCAAGCAAACAAGAATAGAAAACAAGTTGACATGCTTGTATATATACATATCCTGAAAATTCAGAAGCAAAGAAATAAAACTAGAACTTTTAAATTTAGTAATAATTACACTAAAGTACCATGAGGTTTGGCCTCATTTCACAAACTGCCCGTGAAGTTTGAGGAATTATAAAAACATCATTTATCGAAGAATTTATGTAATATCCACATCGATGAATTTTGATGATGCCGTCTCTCTCTCTTCTTCCTTTTCTTTTTTAATAACCTAAAACCACTGACAATTGTTAATCAATACGTGGTTTTAAATTCATGACTAAATAGGATACGGTTATGCCAAACCTTAGAACAGATGAGGGGAAGTTTTTGTAATTTATTAAACCTAAGCCATGCTTTCATTCTCTGTTTTAATTCCCTATCCTTTTTCCGGCAAAACCTCTCTGTTCTTCTAATTTAAGATTCCCATGATTCGTTTCCATGTCTTCATCTAAAACTTCGCTTCGCCCCCGATTCCCCTATGGTGAATCACATCCATCCTCCAAATGATCTTGCCCTTCTGATTCGTTATCTAGCCCGTCATCAATCTCATCGTTGGAGGCTTGGAGCGCATGCATCAAAGCTAAACAGAACGAACTGTGCAGATCAGGATTCTCAACTACTCAACAAACATGTTCCTCATCATTCAAATGCTTCAAGCTCAAGATATTTAATTTCCAACTTCATCATTGGAGTCTCAACTACTCAACAGCATGTTCCTCTTTCTAATATCCCATAGCTGTGTTAGGTGAAATGGGTACAAAGAACCCTCCTGTGTTTTCAAAATATTTATCTGAAAATTTATGGTATTGTTAGAATACTAATTTTCTAAATTTATTGGATACGAAATAACTAATTTAACCTTTTATATTACGATATAGATCATCTCACATCTCCCTATATACATTTTTTATACTTGTTTATGCGGGTTCTTCATGTAATTTTTATTTTGTAACGGGTTTCGGTGAAAATAAAAAAAGGGTTTCGGTGCATAAAAAAATATTGAACAATATAGATAGATTTAATATGATGTATATCGTAATATAAAATGTTAAATTAGTTATTTCACATCCTGTAAATAGAGAAAATTAGTGTTATACCAATAACATAAATTTTCAGGGTTCGGCATGTAAATATTTTGAATTTCATATCCAATAAATAGAGAAAATTAGTGTTCTACCAATAACATAAATTTTCAGGGTTCGACATGTAAATATTTTGAATTTCATATTCAATAAATAGAGAAAATTAGTGTTCTACCAATAACATAAATTTTCAGGGTTCGGCATGTAAATATTTTAAAAACACAGTGTTCTCGGTGTTAATTTTTAATTAACACAATTTTTTTTTTCTCATTTCAACTAACTCCTAATTTAATTTGTGATGGGAACCTGGTTTGCAGTAACGATTCCGGATTAAAATGCAAATCAGGACTGAAGCCAGGAGCCGTAGAACCTAAAATCAAGAGTAATAATTGACATTAACATTAGCATTAGTTATTAGTTTTATTATACTTTTATTCTTCTTTAACAAAATTATTTGAATTATTAACAACAGATCATTTTAAAAATTAGTGATGGTTATAATATAGACTCAACGCTAAGAATCACTCTCTTTACACTCGACTCTGACTTCAGGCCGAATAACCACGCGTTGGGTTGTTTCACTAAAACCCAGTTGGGCCGAATTTTTGGGTCGGTTCTAAGTGGACTCCATTGGTGGTTTGTTTCAATTGTAGGGTTTAGAATTTGACGGCCCAATCAAAGACGACTTCAAAAATCAAATTGATATTTCACCAAAAGATGTTGCTGTCAACTGCATCGTCCCTACGTGGTATTTATATAGAAAAAGTGGATAAATGAAACGCATTTTACTTATAAAAGTGCTAGCGTGCTTAAGAAATTAAAACTAAAAACATATGCTAATGGAAATGTGTCTTACAACTTATAAAGTTGTTGCCTACTATAAACACATTATTTACTAATTTTGCATTCATGTAAGTAGAGAAAATACATGTCATAATCTTCACTCCCTCCTCCAGCCTAAGCAGAGTGAAAACAAAAGTTAAGCTTGAACAATAATTCTCGAAAAGGAGAACTCTATAATAGTTTAGTGAATGTGTCAGTTAGTTGATGAGCAGAAAAAATATGTCTAGGGATAATGAAGCCTATTTTGAACTTATTTCGAGCAATGTGACAATCAATCTCTAAGTGCTTTGTACGATCATGGAAGATCGGATATTCATTTATACGGATTGCAACATGATTATCACTCCACAAGGAAATTGTAATTCGCCTAGTTCTGTGTTTAGCCTATCTAAATTGATATGAGTTAACAATACGTGAACTTTAAAAATGCACGTGGACTTTTCTAGTTATATGATAAAAAAAAGAGAGTTTTGTTTAAATTAAGATAACTTTGACAAAATCTAATATTATAAGGTTTTGTTGCTCAAAACATTATAAGGCTTTTGGAATTTGATTAAGTGATAAAACGATCTTAATGATTGGATGACATTAATTATGACTTTTTTCCTTTAAAATTAACCTTTTACACGTAAACTTTCTAATTATTTTACTCTATTCGAATCCATCTTCCAAACTTTTCGAAAAAATAAACTGAACAACAAAATCTACTCATTTCACTTACTTTTGTCTCTAAGCAAGCTAAATTAATATGAGTTAACAACACGTGCACTTTTTTATATTATGTAACTATAAAAGTACACTTGTATATCATATATAAGTAGAAAGATGCACGTATATTATACATATAATCAAAAAAGTGCGTGTTTTGATAACATCAAACTTCTATTATATGTACAAATAAGAGATATATACCAAAAAGACAATTTGACAATATACTGGCATGCCTAGACTGTAATGGTATCATGAGATATTTACAAATGTCAAGCGATGATAATGATTTCTGTTATTACATAAATCAATGACTTCTTCATTCATCTTCCATTTACAGCAATGCAATAGTAGGGATACTAATCTCATCACTATTCACTCATTGGGATCGAAGATGAGTACTGAGGATCAGTAATACTATTATTGATGGGCGGTGTGTGTTGCATGTTGTGGTTCCCCAATGTATACAAGGAGGATATGAATTTTCTAATTATTGGAGTTTGAGTTGGCTTCACTTAATTATCATGCAAGTCCGAATTAAAATTACTTTCTTATCTAATCATTATTAATTGGGTAAATGATACTTGTCAATAGGGGTTGGATAAGTGGTTTGAAGGTTCTTCTCGAATGTAAAAATTCGGGTTTGGATCCCTCTAATCACTTGGGCCTGGGTGTGTCCGTTTATTAAAAAAAAAATCATGGAGATTAGGTAAAATTACAAATGATTTTATCAAGTTTGATAAGTTATGATATAATCCGAGATATTTATAATTAATGTAAGAGTTTTCAAAAGTACCACGAATTTTTTATAAATGCCAGTGTCTATACCTAACCTATGATTTAATTCGTGGATAAAGAATCTCGTTTTAAAGGCTCATTTCCACTTACGGGGATAAAGAATCTTGTTCGGATGTACGAGGACTGCTATTTTTTTTTTTTTTTTTGTTATTCACCTCGTTTGTTATGATTGAGTCGCCTCAACTTACATGCAACAACATATCACTAACAAGAATGCTATGAGAGAGTTTCTCCGACCACATAACCATCCAGCTCTCATCATTAAGACCATCGAGACGACATTCAGTAGTTGTACATGAACAAACCTGTTAATATATTATGGCCCTTTCATTCTTCAGCCGATCGACTCTGATGATGATGTAGCCTTTTTGGCTCCAATGGTTCTATCGACTATACAAGCGATAGCCAAAGCAGTCGAAGGACTGCTTATTCGACGGATGGGCTGGAAACGAACATAGTTCCTGGCAGGGACGGAGCTAGGATTTAATGTTATGGGGCGCAAAAATTCAAAATATAAATAATGGAGCTAAAGGGTAAAAATATTAATATATCAAAACTATATATATAAAAATTAAGAAATTCCAAAATTTAGGGGGGGGCGGGGGCCACCAATTGTCCCCCTCCCCCCTCCCCAGCTCCGTCAATGGTTCCTGGGGCACTTAACTTTAATTGTACCAATGGTATGACCTCTTTATTTGTTTATTTTTTAGTGTGTTAATGTAATTAACTTTATGTTTTCTTTATTTGTTCTTTTTTATCATGTGTTTGAAGGTGTTCCTCATATTGTTTTTTTCGTTTGAATCCAAACAAACATACCATCAGAATCTTCACCATGCTCCCGTCTCTATTATTTTGATACCTATACATGCAGCTCGAATTGACCTTGTAATGGGACATCGTGATTGGTTCGACTCACTTTTTTCAAAAGATATAGTGCAATATTATCGGGCCAACTTACATACATTGCCTCGGTTTGTTTGTCACTTTCGTGGCTAACAACATATTTCTTCATTTATTGTGCTTCTTCAGGTAGTGGATGTTTTATCTATTTGTCGAATGGGTCATTTCCATTATGGTCTTCACCTTTTTGTTCGTTCTCAAAACCACGAGTATAACACAACTTGCATTGGACAGAAAAGTTTTGCGCAGCAAATAAATCATATATTTTTATTAGCATAACTTCAAATTTACTTTTATAAGTCTGTTAAAGATTTCAAAATTTTAAACCGTAGTCTTGTGTTGGATACTCCGTTAGATATAATGAATTAAAATAAATTTGTATCGACTTATATTCTGTTGTCCAGTTAATATAAAAACCTAATTAGTAGACAGTCGAAAGATGATTAAAAGGCATGTACAAAGTAAAGGCAAAGATGTTTATATGACTAATATTATCATTGAAACTTAATTTATTGACTAATATTATCTCTAAAATTTGATTTATTTGATGTGTTGCAAGTCTCATGAGAAACTTCTATTTAATCTGCTTTGTTATTATATGAAGATGTTCATAGCAAGTCAAGATCGGAAATGGTTGTCACCAAATCACACTGACTCACATTCTCCTAAATTTTCAGGACTAAAATTTCAAACAGCGCAAAAGCTTAAAACACAACATGAAGATTCATAACGTTTTGATGAGAAATATATATGCTGCTCTTAAATTAAAATTTTAATATAATTAAATTAATATTGCCGAATTTCCATAGGATCATTGTCATCATTCCACTCGTATTATTTTTCTGGAGGTTAGCTGATTACTAGAGCAAATCTCGGCCAAGCTTCAGCCTCCGCTCCCATTGGCTCATCAGGTAAATAACTATCTTTATTAAGGTATTAAATCACAATATTCATATGTCAGTTTAACTATTTTGTCATGCTATTGTCGTGCTACACGCGCATTTTTCTAGTTATATGATATATAAAGGGACTTTTGATTTAATTAAATAATTTTAACCAAATCTAAGATTATACTGCATATGAAATTAAATTAAATTATGAAATGGTTTTAATGATTGAATGAGATTAATTATTAGTTTTTGTCAAAATTAACATTTTACGCGTGCATTTTTCTAATTATTTTATTGTATAGGAGTTTACTAAATATCTTTAAAAAATTTCGGAAATATAAACATGTGCACAACAAAATCAATTCCAATTCACCTACTTCTGTCTTCAACCTTAAAAAAAATTATACGAGTTAATAACACGTGCAATTTAGAAACACACGCGTAAAAGGTTAATTTTTAACTAGAGTATTACATGTGTATAACTAAAGAAGTGCACGTACAAAAGTTTAATTTTTAGAAATCATATTTAGTGTCATATGATCATTAAACAAGTTTCGTCATTTAGTTAAATTTCGACAGTCTTATAATCATAGATTTGGTTAATGTTATCTAATTATGTCAAAAGTTCTATTCATGTATTATATAACAAGAAAACCCAGATAAAAAAATTATATAACAAGAAAACACACTTATATTTTATGTATAATTAGAAAAATATACGTGTACGTATTTCTAAAGTGCACGTGTATGATATTAAATTTGGTGAAAATTATTTTAATTGAGTCAAAATCTTTTTTCTATATTATATGACTGAAAAAGTGCACACATATGTTATATGTAATCATTTTTGCCTTCCACGCAGAAACATCATCCAAAATATCAGAATAATGTTGTGATCTAATTAAAAAATAAAAAATATGATAAGAAAGTTTTTTATTAAAATCATGACATGAGTAAAGAGAACCACAAAATCTGTAAAAACTAGACATTAATATGATAGTGTCATGATAAATAGTTAAAATCACAAATCAATCATGACAAAGAGTACGATCTCAATTGTTGAAATCACAAGCTTAGGACGATTTGGCCGACTAAAGATGTCTTTGAATGTATTGGTGGATTGTTGATTTCTTACTTGAGGCACCATCAATGCATGCTCCACCTCGATCTCGGATGATTCTCTTAAGGCTTGCAAAATTCTCTTTGCCTCAGCAACATGCTCTCGCTCAATAAGAAAGTATGGAGACTCAGACATCATAACTGAGAGTACTGAAAGGAGTAAAATAGGAACTCCTGCTACTCCGAACGTAAATCTCCATCCCCACACAAGATAACGTGATGCTATATAGATCGAAGAGGTAGCAACTATGCTACCAAAACTCATCCCTATCCAAACATATCAATTGATTTTAATTTTGCAGACATGGTCTTCGAGTATATATTTGGGATCACCTATACGTTAGATATCTCAAATTTATTATTTTATTCAACTAAAGTAATAAAGATTTCCAAAAAGACTTCAATAAGATATTGAATTTTTTTTAATAAAGTTCTAACCTGATTACCTGAGTAAACAATCCAAAACCATATCCGCTCACTAGCATGCCCATGAGCATCAACAAGGCAGCAGTATGTATACACGTCTTCGCCCCATACGGATATAGAAGACGGATAAAGGTACGCCAGTCAATTACACCAAAAGTATATAATCGAAGTGTGGAGTAACAACCACTAACTTCGGAAAACACAGAAATCATCTTGATAACTCTGCACTTTCCTTAGATATATATCTCGAGACACCATATGTAAAAATAGGGGTATGGCGAGCAACCCACCTGTGATCATTATGTGACCCGATATTTTTAGAATAACAATAATAGAATCACGGGAGACTAGGAGAAAAAAAAAGTTAAATTATAGATGAATACTTATATCTAAATACAAATTAGATATAAACAAGTTATGCAACTATAGGAATACTCCTAACTTAAGAATTTTGAAATGAGGTCAACTACGAAGAAAATGGAGATAGTTGTCGAGTGTAGAGTTGACAAACCAGTATATATTGGACAGATAAACCTAAAATAGATAGTTGCCCCTGCTCCCATTGGCTCATCAGGTAAATAACTATCTTTATTAAGGTATTAAATCACAATATTCATAGGTTAGTTAACTACTTTTTCATGCTATTGTCATGCTACACATGCATTTTTCTAGCTATATAATATATAAAGGGACCTTTAATTTAATTAAATAATTTTAACCTAATCTAAGATTATAAGGCATTTGAAATTAAATTGAGGAAATGAGATTAATTATTAATTTTTTTCAAAATTAACATTTAACGCGTGCACTTTTCTAATTATTCTATCGTATAGGAGTTCACTGAATACCTTTAAAAATTTTCGGAAATACAAATAAGCGTACAATAAAATCAGCTAAAATTCACCTACTTATGTCTTTAACCTACAAAAATTAATACGAGCTATCAACACGGTGCACTTTAGAAATACACGTGTAAAAGGTTAATTGTTAACTAGAGTATTGCATGTTTATAACTAGAAAAGTGTACTTACAAAAGTTTAATTTTTAAATTCATATTTAGTGTCATATGATCATTAAACTAGTTTCATCATTTAGTTAAAATTTGAAAGTCTTATAATCTTAGATTTGGTTAATGTGTTATCTAATTATGTCGAAAGCTCTATTCATGTATTATATAACAAGAAAAATGCTCTTATATAGTAAGTATAACTAGAAAAATATATGTGTACATATTTCTAAAGTGCACGTATTTCTAAAGTGCGCATGTATAATATTAAATTTGGTGAAAATTATCTTAATTGAGTCAAAAATCTTTTTTATATATTATATGATTGGAAAAGTGCATGCATATGTTATATGTAATCATTCTCGCCTTCAAGCTCTTCTTTCCTTGTTTTGTTGAGTTATTTCTGATATTACTAAAATAAATAGCAACGTGAAGCACATCATGAGCATGCAAATTAGTGTGACATAGAAGAAAACATTTGGTGTCTCAACGCATAAAGTACACGCATGAAGAATTGATTCCCAGGGAAATAGCAAGAAATCAGCTTACTGAAATTAAATAATATGCTTAAATGTTTAAATGGGTGTACATATTCATAACATTTTTTTTAGAAACACGTGAACTTATATCATATATGTACAGAACATGCTATCGAACTTCTAAGCTTATTTTTTTACCAAAAATAATAATTTGTAAGTTTAATTAAACGACCTTATTAACTAATGCTTAGAGTTTTATTATAATTGTCACTTTATATTTTTTTAAATATTATTTTATCATATTAAATTGAAGTCTTATTTATATACTAGTAAACGTTGCGCACGCATAAATAAATTTATTATAATTTTGTACTTTATACATACATTAGGTTAGGTTATGTACCGTTTTAGTTGTTTATTGATTGACGTGGTGGTAGTCGGTAAATACCCTATGGATCGGTTTGGTTTGTCTTTATTTTTTTTTTTAAAGAAAAGGTTAGGTTATGTATCTTGATAAAAAAAAATGTTAATTTTATTTAAGTTTTTAAAGATATATTTCACAGATTCCACACATATGTATTTTAAATAATTTTCACAGATATATAAAGAATGCATTTCATATATCCTATTGCTTCAAGAACAACCTAACTTTGAATTATATAAGAAAAAAAGCGATTAGGACAATCAATATTATAAGAAAATTTATTAAAAGTTATCGAAATAACATCAAAACAAAAGGAGAAGCAAAAAATTAGGAAAAACCTAAAAAAATAACGAGAATTGAAAGTTACTATGTTTCTGGACTCTGGAGCATGCCCCAATCGAACAGATAGGATTTCACCTATCAAACAAACATAAAAGAAAACAAAATAAGAAAATAATAATAATTATTATTATAATCAACTTTTTAATAGAATCATCTTTTCTACTCAAATTTTGCTTGATATTTGATAATATAACATTCGAGTTGTTGCTTGAATATGACAATGTAATTAAATTTTAGAAGTTTTTGATATATATCAAATACATGTCAGATTCTAATTTTTTTTTATTAAATTCTCATAGATTTTCTTCGGTAATGTTTGTTCCATTTAATTTTTAAAATTTTTATAATTCTTTTGGGTTTCTTTCATTATTAAAGAATATCTTTTTGAGATTTTAACTTCATCTAATTTAGAATTTCAATACTTATTATTGTAATATTTATTTTTATAATTATTTTATTTACTTTATATTGTTATTATTTTCTCTTTTTTAATGATTTGCCGATTTTTTTCTTTTTACTAACTAACCTGATTTTTCCAAATTGAGCAAATATATTATACTTTTACATAATATTTATAGTTTTAATATTTAATAGCGGTTTTCAACCACATTTATATTTTTAACTTTTATTTTCTAAGAATGTTACCTAATATTGTTATAACCTTTTGAACTTCTTAAATCTCTTTTTTTATTCATATGATCAGACATGATATTTTTTTTATATTTTAAAATTTTCAAAATAATTGCATTGTTTATTAAATTTATAATTATTTATAATTTTTATTTATTCTAAATAAGATTTTTTAATATTATTTTAACTTTCAATATTTACAACTGTAATATTACAGTTCACATACTATAATTATACTATAATTTATATATATAAATCGTGCATTACACGTCAGTATATGAATAAAGTTTTGGCATCCGCTCATGATTTAGAGAGGAATGTGGGAATCGGACACGAATTCATGGAGCATTTGACAGAATTACAGAAACATGATTTCTTTGCCTGACCCAAATAAATAATGAAACTATTTGTTTAGAAACTAACTAAGAATAAAATTTGAAAGGCCAAACAGGGGTAGTATATTTGCATAAAATATACATCAGGAAGAATTGAATTGTGATTGATTTTGGACGTGGACGCTCATGTACTAACAGTCTTGAGATCGATTCATGAGCATTTGTTTTCTCACTTGGTTTCAGTTGATATATTTATGAGAGGGGGCCTCCGTAAAAATTCTACGGCTACCTTAGCCAGTTAAACAAAAAAAAGGTGAATTGTGGTAAAATAAAACTAAGGATTGTTGTAAAATAAGAGGTGTATTTCTTGTAATTTTATGGAAGTTAGGGGGCGTAAAAAGTTGCAATAATTGAATTGAAATTCCTTCGGAAAGAAACAGAAATTGATGCTGTATTTGCATTTCTGCCCCTGAAATTTTATGTATTTTCATTTCTGCCCTTCACGTTTAACTCAACCGACCAATTAACGACTTTAATACATAGAAATCCATTCCGTCTTTCTCTCCTGTGTCTTTTCTCTCTCTTCTCTCTTTCCCGCGCTAATAGGTTTGTTCTCCACGCGCCGCCGAGATCGCCCGATTAATGTGAACATTACGGCTGCGAGTGTCGAATATCCGCTTAATTAGGGTGAATAGGAGCCCTACTTCCAGGTAATTGGCTGTAGAAAACCCAAAATTTGAGATTAGTGGATGTAAATGCTAAACATTTTGGATATGCACTTGATCCTTATGCATGAGGCTTATGGTTATGCGTATTGTTTTATGCCTAATTGTGATGGAAAAATATTTGTTCTGCTGATTGTTCTGTGTCAATTTTGTGTTAGAATTTGTCACCACATTCGACCATCGTGCTTGCCTGGCTTTGTGTTGTAATTTTATTCTCTGGGTAGCGTTAGGATGTCCTAGCTCTGATTCCTGGAGCAATCATGGATACTCATATGATGGACGGAATAGGGGTTGTGCATGATATTGGGTCTGTTATTGTTCAGGACCCAATGCTTGGGCATATTAAGGAGATTAATCGTAGTTTGGGTTTAATATATCATGGTTCTTTATCAAGTTGTTACTCGTCGTTTGGAAAATTATTAATGTGGTGATGAATGATACTCGGTTTTAGTCTTGTCAAACTATAATTTGATGAATGATTATATCTCTTGGTGTAGTTTTATCTGGTGAAAGTGTTGTTCTTGGAAAAGAGTCTGTTCTTCTCGACCGCTTTTTGCTTATTCTCAACCAATCGTGAAGACGCTCAATAACAAAATCCTGTAATCTCTTTTCCTCGAAAACAAACCTGGCTTATAAAAGATTTGGGTTTGGATCTGAGGAATTGGAGGGGTGCAAATTTCCAGTGCAAAAATTCATCATAAATGCCAGTTTCGATTCAGCATCAAGTGGATAATCTCCGTTTGGACAGTCCTAGTGAGAACGCTTTGCCTTTCGCGAAGTTTTCTGAGCAGCAGAAGCAGCAACCGCTTCATCCCGTCAATCTTAAGCCTGACTGTGAAAAAATTTAACTGCCAATGTTTGAAGCTGTTCATGAGATTGCCATTTACCTTCATCGGTTTCACAACCTGGATTTGTTCCAGCAAGGGTAAATGTAGAAAATTTTAGTTTCATTTCTAATTTTATCATTTTTTCATTTACTTGGTTGTGTTGGTTGGGCATTTGCATTCCCTTGTTTATTACTTTTTCTGTTTTTCGTTTGACTATTTAGATGGTATCAAATTAAGATTACAATGAGATGGGAGGATGAAGATTTTTGTTCTCCGGGTGCTCCAGCTAAAGTTGCTCAATATGAAGGTAGGCACCTTAGTACTTGTTCAGTGGGTTAATGTCCTCTCTTAAAGTTGACCATGCACTGCAATATGCTACCTGCAGTCATTTCATATGGTTCATCCAAAATGATGGATTTAATAGAAGGAAGCAGACTGCGAAGACAGTACTCTGTCACAAAGGGATCTGCTGTACAAAACCTTGCTTTGCCACATTATTCATAAAATTCTAAAACATAGAAACTAATTCTCCCTAACATTTTTCACATGGGATGGATATGAGCATGCCATTTCCATGGAGTTGACTCTCCAGAGTTCTAAATTGAATAAGAAATTCAGCTTTCGAACTACTTTGATTAATTTATGTTATGTCTCTTTTAAAAGTTTCTCGAGCAATCCATGTCAGCTATCAATTTGGCTGCTCCAAAAGCCAGGGAAATTGACAGTTCTTTTTTATCTGAACAGCTCCTGATTTGGGTTCTGATGATGTGTGTGGAATTTGGAGAATTGATGACACTGACCACAGCTTTTCGACACAACCTTTTCGAATCAG
>JBBMKE010000003.1:15498593-15515071 GCA_037834125.1 Lippia alba
TTTGGTTATAGGATTTTAGGGAGGAAAAGGAAAGAAAATGATGAGAAAAATACAGTAGGTCGTTGGTTGCTAAAGGAAGTAAGAAGGAAAATTGAGTGAAAAAATAAATTATGGAGAACTTAAAGGCCTTTCTGGAGAAGGGAGTGAAAACAAGGAAAACTTGCAATACATCTTCGTAACTCATCATCACTCAATCCACTCCTATTGGCTAACCTATACATTCCTTCTTAATATAGTAATTCATCATTTTCCTCATTAACAACCAAGCAAGTTGAGGAATTTGGTTTTGTTTCCTTATACTCGACAAAAATCCTAGAATCAAACATAGTGTTTAAGATTTCAACATTGCCCCAATTAGTTGGAGATTGAACAGGTACTGCTTCAGTGCAGATCAACAATCGTTCTATTCAAGACATGTATATATTTGGAGATCCATCACGTATCCCCATTGTAATTGTAGAACGAGTTGTCAATGTACCTTTACGGGCAAACAGTGGAAATTCTTACTTCATTCAACGGCAAGAGAAAGAGACAGATAGTTTAAGTGCTGACTCTAACGAAACAAACACATCATCACACGTCAGCACTCACCCAAATGGTCGTATCTTGAGGATTGTAATTTTTGTCCATGGATTCCAGGCATGTTACAAAACCCCTTCATCAAACTTAATTAACAGTTAACTTATTTGTCCATCATCACTGATTATTGATTGCTTTCCTTCTGAAGTTGAGTATAACGAAATGTAATGATTTATTGAGTGATGCTATATTTTGAAGGTTGCATTGCATGTCTAAATGTCTGGTCTGCCTTGTGATACCTGCAGATCATATCTTGGGGTTAAAAGTTTTGAAAATACAAAGCATATTTAAAACTCATTATATGTGCAGGGACATCATCTTGACTTACGGCTCATCCGTAATCAATGGCTTTTGATTGACCCAAAGGTTGAGTTTCTTATGTCGGAGATTAATGAAGACAGAACATCTGGAGATTTCAGAGAAATGGGACACAGGCTAGCGCATGAAGTTGTGGCTTTCGTGAAGAAGAAAATGGATAGGGTGTCTAGATCCGGTTCATTAAGAACAATTAAAATTAGCTTTGTTGGACATTCCATCGGAAACCTAATTTTAAGAACTGCATTAACAGGTTCAAACTTTAAAGCTTACAGTAGCTGCAGTCTAATTAAGCATTCACATATCTAATTGTCATTTCTGCCCTCACAGAGGCCATTATGGAACCATATCTGAGATACCTGCATACGTATCTCTCTGTGTCTGGCCCACATCTTGGCTATCTTTACAGTTCAAACTCTTTGTTTAATGGGGGTTTGTGGCTCATGAAGAAGTTCAAGAACACACCATGTATTCATCAACTAACCTTTACTGACGATCCTGATCTCCGGAAGACATTTTTGTACCAACTGTGCCAGGTACTAATAGAAGTGGTAGCTGTTCCATTAAAGAAAAATATGGTATTTAAAATTCTTACGAAAGTTGTCAGACGTCTAAACTGGAATTTTGATAGTAAAATAAGAGGGTGTTAGGTTGAGTTCTCCGAACCAGCTTATAAGTTGTTTAAGAGCTTATAAGATGTCTAAAAGTTATTGATAACATTAGTATGAAGGAAGCTTGTAACAACTTGATGCTTCTTTCCTCTCTTTATTACTTTCAGCATAGGACATTGGAGAATTTCAGCAACATTATTCTGCTGTCTTCACCACAGGTAGTTCTACCACTTCTGTACACACATTTCTCCATCTCTTTCCACAAACCAGCTTATGTGATGTCTTTGTCAGGACGGTTATGTTCCTTATCATTCCGCCAGAATTGAAATGTGCCCAGCATCTTCCGGAGACCACTCAAAAAAGGGTCGAGTTTTTCTGGAGATGCTGAATGAATGCTTGGACCAAATACGCTCACGAACCTCTGAGCACCGAGTCTTCATGAGATGTGATGTCAACTTCGACACCACCTTACAAGGTAAAAACCTCAACACCATTATTGGAAGGGCTGCTCATATCGAGTTCCTGGAGTCGGACATCTTTGCCAGGTTTATAATGTGGTCCTTCCCGGAATTGTTTAGTTGATCATAAGGTCGTCATCCATTTCCATCCGTCTGAATATTTGCTCCAATTCTTTTTCCTTTTTTCTATTTTGGTCTTCTGTTATATATGTGTGTGTATATATATATATATATATATATATATATATATATATATGTGTGTGTGTAAGAAGTAGTGATATGGAGGAGTTTGATTTGAACCCAGGACCCTCTGAGATGCCATTTGAACCAAGGCTCTAACTGTTATTTTAGATATCTGCTAGTACAGAAGTTACGCTTATTTTGGATTAATTTTGTTGTGGACAACAGAATACTTTGTATAGCCTTTAGTAGGGATATGTATGATTATAAATACACTCTTGTGAAGTAATTCTCATTTCCTTTTTTAATTTCTAATTACTAAATACCAAAGGTTTAATCTTTTTTTTGCCATCTGAATCACCGGCATTTTGATACTTTAATCCATTTTCTGATCGCTCGAATTTGATCACGTTATATTAATCAAAAAAAGTATGAATGTTTGTCACAATCTTTTTTTCTTTTGGAAGCAATCGGAGAACTAATATATTAAGTAAAAATGTCAAAAATTAAAAATCACGGGCCTTGAGAACCTAAAAAAATCTACACGTCGAAAATATATTTCTAGTTAGCAAATGTAAGTTATATAATTAGACTCACACTAAGTAAATAAACGAACACAAATCAAAATGGTTGGTCACAATATGATATGTCGTAATGTTTAAGAAATGTAATTAATTTGTACATATTTTTTTAACACACATCTTAAAATAAAATTTGAACTCTAGATCATTATTAATTTATTATAAAGAATAATTCTAACAACTATTTGGTTGACCTAATTAACTTATACATTGAGGTATTAATGATTCGAAAATGTAATTATTCCAAAAGGAAAAGCAAAAAGTTAGCCGATAATGTCTTCCCTTTTTCAAATTTCTAGTTATGTCAGTTAATTCCAAAAATGGAAATTGCAAAATTAAATTTAATTATTGATAATAATATATCCTGAAATATCAAAGTCCTACGTGGCATGTTGTTTCTCTTTCCCTCTCCTAAACCCCCAGCAGGCTTAAACCCCCAAACTCCATTTTCAGCTTCTGTTCTGCAAGCTCATATGTGAAGAAGATAAATTGGCCTTATCTCTCTCCCCAATCCTCACCGCTAGGTGTGCGGAGAGTTCGGTAATACCGACCGAACCGACTAAACCGAAAATTCGGTACAAACTGAAAACCAAACCGATAATTCGGTTCGTTATTCTGTATGAAAATTTTCAAAATTTCGGTTTTCGATTCGGTATCGGTAATTAGGTGCGGTATACCGAATCGACCGAAATACCGAAATATTTTTTTATATATTCTTAGATATTATTATATTTTTTTATATACATATATAATATATTATATATTGATTCCTAAATTATGTTATTGTATTTCTTTTTTATATATTATATCTTATAATTAGGTGCACAATTAATTTTTTTTAAACTTTTTAACTCTTCAAAAATGTATTGAAACTTTTAATTCCCAAGTCCCAATTTGTGTTCCGTTAGTCGTAATATGAAAATTATGGACCAAAAATAAAAGTCATAATATGAAAATTGAGAGCTTACTTGATCAAATCTGAGAATTCCGAATGTTTATGTGATATGGATTTTTTTCTCTTTTATTTATTTTTTATTTTTATTTCGGTAATTCGGTTTTATACCGCACCGAACCGAAATAATTTTGGTAAAAACCGAACCGAACCGATAATTTCAGTTCGGTATTCGGTACGCCATTTCGGCGTACTGAAATTTCGGTATACTTGGTAAGTATAGAATGAACACCCCTACTCACCCCACCGCCACCTCCACCTCCCACCTCCGCCTCCTCTTCCCCTCCAACTTCCACCACCGCCGCCAGCACCACCACCACCTCCCAATTGGTATACAACTTCAATCTGTGAAACAACAACAATAATAACTCCTTACTTTTATTAGTTACACAATCTTTTCATAGTCTTAGCTTTTTCATGTGTCAATCTCCTTATTGTTGTTGTAGGATAAGTCCATGCTAATTTTTGTCCCATTATTATTGCCATCTCCTGGAACAGGTTATGCTTGTGCAAACATTATCAACAACTTGTGGCATACTCATCGAAGAGTTAAGCTCAGCTAGGCTATCAGTCAACCAATTGATGTCAAAGATTTAGGTTCCATTAGCTTGTTTGGTTCCATACCTACACATAAACTACATAATGTTTCAGAAGTCCTTCAGTGAACTGAGGCTAATATGCCTTACCTTAAGTTGCATTTTTATGTACCGTTTGCTTCTGGATTCAGGAATCTTCATAATCAGTGTTCTATTCCTTCAACAGAAACCTGACAGTGAATTTGGTTCTCGGAACCTGTTTATCTCCATTCACTAACCGAGGATTAACTACTCAAGTCAATTGATTTGATTGGCGATCAGCTGTTTTACCTGTGGAGTATATTCTTGAGTTTTCACAGGTTTGTTTTGCATGCATACCATGTTGTTGATCAGTTATAAATCTTTTGGTCCCATTTGTTGCAACACAATTTGAGTTCATATTCTTCTTTTTCTGTTGTTTTCAAATCAGCTGAACATGTATAATCAATAAGACCACCTCACCTGAGGTGAATTCTCCCTTGATATGTCCACAGTTCACTAGGAGATGTACAACTATTCGTTTGTAGTTGTCATTCCTTTCAAATATGGGGCCTGTGTGGTTTTAATTTGTGTGCATGAAAGATGGGTGTAGGCCCTTGTAGGATTCAGGTAAGTTAAGAACTGAAACTCTTTCCATTTTAGGGTTAACAAAGAAAAGATTCATGAATTTCTTTGCAATCAGTGGGCCCTTGATCGAAAAGCCGAATGGTCAATTGGATGGTATACACTAAGGTTGAGATTCCTCATCAATATATAATCAGTTTTTGAGTCTTCTTATCATGGATTGCATGGTAGAGCGCCCGTTCCACGCAAGATAACTCGTGATGTAATTTTGCTACCACTTTTTACCTCAGGGTGTCATACTTTATTAAGGTACATAATTACTTCTTATTTTGCTTACATTACTTTGTGCTGTCTGCAGCCTGTGACTGCTGTTATGCGAGCAGAGCTTCATAGACAAAGTATTGCACAAATGATGGTGAGTGGTCTTATGATACCTTTGGTTATAGGATTTTAGGGAGGAAAAAGAATGAACATGATGAGCTAAAGGAACTAAGAGGGAAAATTGAGTGAAAAAATAGATTATGAAGAAGTGAAAGGCCTTTCAGTAAAAGGGAGAGAAAACAAAGGAAAACTTGCTATACATCTCGGTAACTCATCGTCACTCAATCCACTCCTATTAACAAACATTTTGTTTAAGACATTATGTTTAAGATTTCAACATTCTCCCAATTATTAGTTGGAAATTGAATAGGTACTGCTTCAGTGCAGATCAACAGTGGGTCTATTCAAGACATGCATATATCTGGGGATCCATCACGTATATCGATTGTAATTGTAGAACGAGTTGTCAATGCACCTTTACGGGCAACCAGTGGAAATTCTTACTTCACTCAACTGCATGGGAAAGCTAGAAATAGTATAAGTGCTGAATTTGGCTCTAACGAAACACACACATCATCACGTGTCAGCAGTCACCCAAATGGTCGTACCTTTTTTTTTTTGATAGAAAATGGTCATAGTTTGAAGATTGTAATTTTTGTTCATGGATTCCAGGCATGTTACACGCACGATCCCTACTACTCAAACCTAATTAGCAGTTATCTTATTTGTCCGTTAATGATTATTGATTGCTTTCCCTTTTGAAGTCGAGTATGTAATGATTTATTTAATGGTGCCGATATTTTGAAGGTTGCATCTCATAAACTGCAATCATTTCATATGGTTCACCCAAAACGATGGACAAAAGTTTTGAATTTCGTTTAGGCGAAATATTACATTTATTGCAATAAAATGAATTCAACTCCCCAAACTGTCCCAACTCGTAACATGAGAAGGAGATGTACTTTTGAGCAAATTATTTTTTTAGTCCCATACTAATAGGTCGTTCTCACTTTTGGTCTCATGGTTTGCAAAATGGTTTTTTTAGTCTCGTAGTATATTATTTTTCTCACTTTGAAAACTTCCGTTAATAAATTAACGGAAGTTTCACGTGCTGTGCATATGTGCGTTAACCAAGGGTTTATCTCAGAATTTTTTAACTTTGTTCTTCATTTCACGAAAACCCGTTGGAGAACTAGGGTTTCAACACCAAAAAACTCTCTTCCAAAATCACCAAGATTAATCCCCAAAATGAGCTAGGTTCATGCATTGTTGATTGTGGGTTACAAGCAGCCTTGATTGCGAGAGAGATACCAAGAAACTCAGTGGATCCAATTCAAAAATGGTGCGCACAATGGGCAAAGACACGGATTATAAAGGTATTGTAATGCTTTCTTCCTATTTTGTTAGATTCGAAGTTGATGTATTTTATAGTTGTTTGTGGTCCCAATTTTTGTTTTTGTCAGGCCTTTAGGGTTTAGAGTGGGAGTAGCACTTGAATTTTTTTGTATACAATGGTTGTGGTCCCGTTTTTGTGATTAAAGTATTCATTTTTTGTTTTGTTTTGTTTTGTTCTTTTGAGAATATTAAACTACAGCTTGCAGGATTAAGGTAATTTTCCACTATGGGGGTAAGTTAGTTGAATCTCCTAAGGCCCGCTATATTGGGGGGTATAAGTCTGTGCTGACTGGGGTTCCATTGGATTACATGCCATTGGAGTTTCTTATTATATTGAGGCATGCAATAGGGATACGTGGCAACACAAGGCTTTACATGATAGATCCAGGGACGGAGCCAGGATTCGCAGGGAGGGGGGGCAAAAATTCCTAATATCAGTAATATAAATAATATTTTTTGAAAAGTGGTGAAACCGTAATTTATTTTAAAATAAAAGGGATAAAATGTATAATTAGGGGGGCGAAAATCTAAAATAAGAAGAGTAAAATTATAAAATTTTCTAAAATATATAAATAGTAAACGAAAATTTTTAAATTTAGGAGGGATGAAAATAAAATTTTTCTAAAAAATAAGGATGATAAATAAAAATTTTCAAAATTGAAGGGGGGGATTTAGGGGGACGCCCCGCCCTGTAGCTCTGCGTGGGTGAAGACTTGTTTTTATTTTATGTGTTCTTGTTGTTTTCCATGGGTAAAACGTCGAAATTCAAAGTGAAAACCAGTTATAATATTAAAAAAGTAAATACTTTTTTTTTAATTTTAATAGTCACTTAATACACATTGAGCTTGTTCTAACATTGCGTTTCCCTTTTTTTTTTTTTTTTTCTTGGAGACAAAAGAAAATTATAATAAAAAGTTGGGAAGCCACAAAATTAAGTAATTACTATCCTCATCCGGGGTGCATCCAAGTAACATAGTCATTATCAACTGAAAGCTCCGCGAGCACTTTCTTTTTTCTTTT
Organism: Lippia alba; assembly: GCA_037834125.1. Taxonomy (NCBI): domain Eukaryota; kingdom Viridiplantae; phylum Streptophyta; class Magnoliopsida; order Lamiales; family Verbenaceae; genus Lippia; species Lippia alba. The sequence continues at coordinate 15,506,145 of JBBMKE010000003.1, forward strand.
TTCTTTTTTTTATAGTCCATTTTTATATATTGAGTCAGTGCGAATTCGAGATTTTTGATTAAACTAATATAGTGTCGAATCACTAACTGCATCATTTAATGGTAACATAATTTCTCTAGCACACCCATATGTCAAAAAACAACATCCTAAACTTTGTGAATGAGACTTCAAAAGTGAAAAAAATAATATCTTTGAGCGGGTGATCTTTGACTTGGCCTCTCAATACATTTAGCTGTAATTGTCGATACATTTTAGCTTAGCATGCCAATGAGGGAACACAATTCGTTTTCCTCGGCTAGCAGGCCTTGTTCACTTACTTGAGTCAATTGATGGCTTGTTATATTTCAACTGGTTTATTTTTGTATGTGGGTCGATGATAATGTCAGTGGTCAGATCTGATCTAGTCCATGGACAAAATGGGCCTTAGGCCTCTGAGAATAATAATACCAGGCTTTATGTGGCTGGCGGCCTTATAGTCTCCGTTTACAAATTGCCACGCAACACAAAAGAAGAAGAGATAAGGCATCGCATCGGATACTTATTTATTTCTTTAATATATTTCCTAGAGTTTTGCCCTTTTTTCGTTGAAACTTGAACATAATTGCGGGGATTTTGATGTCTGACGAAGGTGAGTTGTGAGAATTAAAGTTAGACACATGAACATACATGAAGAGGTCCAATCCACGCCAAGAAACATACTGCCATCTCCTTGGTGTGATAATGTAAGAATTGAGAATCCAGTCAATAATTACTAGCTCGCGTAGAGTTAACGTGTCCCAATCCTTGTCGAATTTTCATTTTTAATTTCGTATCGGTATTAATACTGGCACCAATTTTATTTTGTATAAATTTCACATTATAAATTAGTCCCGGTCATAGATTTTACGTTTCAATTTAATCCTTAATTGTTCAGATTTGATCATACAGGGAATATGTTAACTATGTTTTAAGTTAATCTCCGATTATTCTAATTTAAACCACGGAAAATATATTAATCATGTCATATCGAATAAACACTAAATTTTGAAGGATAGAAAAATAAATAAATAAACACTAAACTACTTGCTTAGTTGCTATAGCTTCTAATTTTTGAATAACCCTAGTTTCATTCGTCTAACTTTGGTGGTGAATCTGGGGAATGTGTTTAATTTTTTTGACAAGTAACATATAATCAGTAAATTACTGCAACTAATCAAATATAAATTGTTAGGTTGAAAATGACTCTTACCGCAAACTCATGTATTCGAATGATTTGAATGTTTACTGTCTGAGTTGGGGGTGCACCAACTAAGGACTTCGCTTACGAATCCAAAGTCAACACCAGTTAGAAACAATTATTTAAAGCTCTCTTTTAAATATTTTTAAGTTTTTAATTAATTAATGTATATAAATTTGAACAATCCTAATCTTATCCATTAAATTTGAGAATGATTTAGTTGAAAGTTAATTTTTTTTTTGACATAACATATATTTGGTAAATGACTACAACAAATCAAATATAAATTGTTGGTTTGTAAGTAACTGTACCGCAAGCTCATGAATTTGGATGGTTTGTACATTTGCTTGGAGGTAGGGGATACACCATATAAGGACTTTTCTGTCGAGTTAGGTGATGCACCCGTCAAGAACTTTGTTTCCGAATTGAGAGTTGCACCAACTAAGAACAAGTATTTTAAGCTTTTTCTTAAATATTTTTAAGATTTATATATAAATTTGAACAACTCTAGTCTCACCCGTTAATTTTGGGAGTGGATAAGATGAATGTTAAAATCTTTTGATGAGTAACATATAATTGACAAATCAATACAATAATTATAAATTGTTGGATTGATAATGAATCTACCACAAGCTCATGAACTTGAAAGATATGCACATTTTTACATTTGCTGTTATGGGGCGAGGCGGTGCGCCATGTTTGGGAGTTGCATCAGCTGAGCACAAATATTTGCAGCTTTGTTTTTTAAATATTTTGAAAAATTCAATCAATAATATATGTAAATTTGATTGAGGAAGTCGCATGCAACCACTCTTATTCTGGGACTACGAAGGAACACTGGAGCGCCATGTGTCCAATAGTCATTATGCAAATACAGAAACGAAGAACACCACCAGAGTATACGTGCTTCAAAACCAGCCCTTGCAGACAATGCATCAGCACCATAGGCAGGCAAATTTTGCAATTTGGGTTTTGTCACACTTTTTCAATTTGGGTTTATAAGTATTTAATTTGCACATCTACTCCCGTGGTCTATAGTTTTTCCAATAAATTTAGTTCGGTTTTAGCCATGATTAAACACAATTAATGTTGTTAGAAATGTTACTACACTTTCAATATAACCTGCATAATATTTTTTTGGGAGGTAGAAATTGTATTTACGGCAATCATTCCAAATTTACTGATTCAAGTAGTAAATTATTAGATTTTTTGTTTTTTTATTGTACGCGTCCCGATATTCAACTTCATATAAATAAGTTAATCCAAATTCAGCCCACTAAATTGATCTAAGTGGTTCGAAGAGGGATGTCTTTCGAAGTTCCAATTTTTAATCCATTTTTACTCGATCGGTAAGTTAATGGTTTAAGAAAAAGGAAAAAGAAAAGATAAGTTTGTATAAATTGTAGATAAACTCTTTGTAAGCCGAAAGGTATTTGATTTATTTTTTTAATTAAATTAGGATTTGTGGATAAATTTCTTGTTTAGGATTTTTAATTATCTCCTATAAAAAAAATTACTTTTTCACGCTAGAGATTCTTTTTATTTCATTCCATTTCATTTAGTATGAGAAGCAGATTGTTCATGTCGTCCATTTTGTCTCTCCTCAAATGGCTCTTTTAGTTGCTCTACCCCCACTCAAGTCCCTACATTCACTTTCATCCGCCCAAAACCCAATAAGTTAGCTTTATCCAAACATCATTGGGGTTGTCCTCTTGGAAGCCCGTTCCCACTGTGCTCAGAGCTCGATTGGCTTGCTAATGGTAGTAGGATCTCGTACCTTGGTCAAAGATTTGGTTGGATAGGGATCTATTCAAGTGAGAAACAAGAATTTTGCTATAAACTGCCGAGTGTTTGATTTTTCTTTTTTTGTTTGAATTTGAATTTTCTTTTTGTTAAAGTCTCTGTACAGGATTGTCCTCCTGGTCTCATACCTTGGTTGGTTGGAAGGGATCTATTCCAGTGAGAAACAAGAATTTTGCTATAAATTGGTGAGTGTTTGATTTTTCTTTTTGTTAAAGTCTCTTCACATTGAGATTTTCCCATAAAGTTTAAACTCTCAGAGTTCCTTGATTGATTTTCCCTCTGTGTTTGACTGATTTGATTGACTTTCTCTGCTAAATTTTATGTATCTATGTTGTTTTTGATAAACTCTGATTGTTGGATATAAATTCTGGTGTCTTTGATTGATTTGATTGATTTTCCCTGTTAAATTTTATGTATCTAGGTTGTTTCTATTAAACTTTGGTTGTTCCATATAAATTGTGAATTATGGTGAATGCCTCCGTGTTTGATTGATTTTTTTGATAAAATCTCATATGTTGATAAAATCTTTGTAAGCACATTAAGTGTGATAAAATGCTAAATTCTTTTGATTTTCTTTATACTAGATAAACTCTAACTCTCTGTAACTATGACTCTGAGTGTTTGATTTTCTTTATGCTAAACTCTCTCATTATCTCTAGTGTTTGATTTTCTATAAGTACGTTAAGTATTTATAGAATCAGTATTTTGTGATAGACTCTGATTTCTTCTTACTTTCTAGAATTGTGAGTGTTTGATTTTTTTCGGGGAAAAGCTATGGTAGGGGAATGGCTATGCTAGGGGTGTGAGGCTAACTAGGGCGTGTGGATTTGCTGATAAGAGACTCTCTTAAACTCTAGATATTTAGTTTTCTACAAACACTCTATGTGTTTGATTTACTCTTTCTTTGTGTCGGAGGATAGCAAATTTCTAGGTGTTTAATTTTCGAGTTCCTCTTTCTTTATGCGTACATTCTCTTTATTTAAATTTAAGCTAAATTTTCTTTTTTTCTATAAGTTCTCTTTCTCTTTTTCTGTACATTCTGATAAATAAATTTTAGCTAAACTTTTTGTACCTAGAGTTTATACTAGGTGATAAAGATAAAAAAATCTAGGTGTCAATAAGAGTTTTATCATAAAATTCTCATGTAAAGAGACTTATCATCAATCAATAAAGTTAATCATAAAATTCTCAACGTACAAATATCTTTATATGAAGATTTTTGTGTTAAACTCTGTCTTGATAAATGATAAAATCTCTTAACATGAGGATTTTTCCATAAATTCTACCTAGGTTGAAGATTTTCTCCAATTTTCTCATATAAGTTCTCGTATGCAAGATTTTCAATTCCTCTGATATTTATTTGATTTCTTGAGATAAAGTCTCTCAAACTTGTTTCATAAGTCCTGAGGATTTTCGCACATCCGGTATATTTTGAGTCTTTTATTTTATAACTTTTTAAGTTTTTTTATAAAGATAAACTCTTATCGATATAAGAATAGATTTTAAATCTTAATAGCACGTACCACTAGGACTCTAGTAAAAGTTATTAGTTAGCATATTAACCAATTTTTAACTGAAATCCAGAAAAGTAATTAAACAAATCCCCACGGCACACAATTATCAAATGTTACTAAATTCGTGCATGTACTTATAAATTATTTCATTTTATATTTAACCAAGGATATCATGAAATAACTATGGGCGGTGACAGTTTTCAAATTTTGGTGATGTAAGGAATTTACTTTACCAAATATAGAAAAACAATCTATTAATTATTTGGACTTGCAATAATAGATTGCTTTCCTATTAAATCTATTAAATGCAATCAGTGGTGTTTAATAGATTTAATAGATTATTTTCCTATATTTGGTAAAGTAAATCCCTTTACTTTACCAAAATCTTGAAAACTGCCACCACCCATAATTATTTTATCATATTCTTGGTTAAATATAGAATGAAATAGTTTATAAGTACATGCACCGTATTTAATTTAGACCGTGACTTCTGCAGTTTGCAGGAAGAGGTATTTCACAACACCCATGGGGTCACCACCCATATTCGTGGACTCGTCCAATAAAATGATGTCTTTCACGTGATGTTTATATGGTCAGTGTTAATAGTACTGGTGTCTAAATGTCTTATACATATAAAATTTGAATTATGGTACTTGGGAAGCCAAGAAGAACATGAATATGCATGGAAGCCATACAAGCAGGGAGCTGCGATGAACATGCCTTATCTGCTCATCAATTTGTTGTGATGCGCATCGCAACAAATTGATGAGCAGATAAGGCATGTTCGTGTGATGAATGTCACTGCTGTGTGATCTCATTTGGCGTCCCTGCACGGTGACACTTGGAGAGAAGGGACAAGTTGGCGTCACTCATCTCAAACTTAACATTTATTTTCTTACGGTTTTGAGATTTACGTTATCGGCGTTGTCGGATCCAAACTTAACATAACATTTATTTCATTATGATTTGAGATTTACTTTAAAAGTTTTGAAGTTAAAGAAAGTCATGCCTGTCTTCTAAATTTTAAAATATTATATATATATATATATATATTTTTTTTCTTTTTTCAAAATATCTATAATTTAGTTTTTCAAAATATCTATAATTTAGTTTTTCCTTTATATCAAATTTTAAATGCGTATGTACTTTTAATATAGGTAATGCAATGAGTCACTTGGAATGATGGTAAATCAAAACTTATATATTTATTTTGTTATATATATATATATATGAAGATAGTTTAGAAATCAAAAGAGTTAGTATTAGTTCAATATCTTCTGATTTTGGTCATTATAAGAAAATCTTAAAATTAGAATAGTCACCGGCATAATTCCTACTTTATAAGGTGGTTCCACCGGTGAAAGTGGTGACGAGGGGCTCTTACTTGGCTTGAAGGTGGCCATACGTTCAACTACTTATTTAATTCCTTATATATAAATGGAGATTTTAATTTTTTTTTGTTTAATTTTCGAGATTTTAAGTTTTTGTTCATTTAATTATTGTTGGGATTGGAAGCGGAATACTTGGATTCTGTTTCATTCCAAGGATATATATAGAATGTCTTCATTTATCCATACGTGATAATTCAATTTATTAGATTTTATTTTACTGTATAATAAGTGCATAATTTTCTATGAAAATATTATTTTGTATTTACTTTTATTTATAATAAGACATGAAAGAATAGTTCTCCAGTTCAAGATTTAAATACTATTTTATTATTACATAAGTGAAATGGACATCTGCATTTAAAAGACTCAATAATTCTTTCAAAGAAAAATCAACAAAAGATGCATTCTAATAAGTTTGTATAAAAAGAAATTATATCTAGTAAATAAATTATTTAGTCATAAAATTTGTAAATAATAAATTTAAAACTTTGATTTTAAGTAAAACATATTGTCCTATCGAATCCAACTTACTTGACAATTCCAAATCTCAGACTAGATTTTGTCAAACCCTTTACACAGACACTGATTTGAAATCTCAATTACACATCAACAACATCTATCGAAAGAGCAATACAGCTTGCACACACATAAAAAATAAAAAAATAATAATAATAATAAACGTTTTAAGTTATTTAAGAATTAAAAAAACTAAGATGACTTATTGTTTTGATGTATTTTGTTAGTTAATTATATATTGAGCTACGCACACATTATTTTTTTATATTATTCGTTAGGAATAATTAAGAAATTAATAATAATGATTTTTATACATATATATTCTACGGTGTTATTGAGGTACAATAATATAATTAAAGGGAAAGGCCCATTGGTGGACAAGATGATTAAGTCGCTCCATACATGTTAATAAGGCAACTATAATAACCACCATATTAAATTATGAAATTAGCCAATAAGGGCGCTCCACATCCACCACGTGTAACCTTATATTCATTTTAGTCCTACTACACAGCCTAATGTCCGCAACAAATAGTTTTTGTGGCTCAGTAACCCATTTATTTAAATTTGAGATAAACCGTACCATTTAGATTTAATATTTTTCTAAAAATGAGAATATTTTTTGCATTTTTAGGTACATAAATAGAATATTTTTGTGTTAAATAAAATATAATATCAAACTGTTAAATTATATTATTAGATAATTTCATGCCAAATAATTGAAATTGGAAAAATAATCATACAATCTGGGCACGTGTTTGTGTTCATTACTAGTTATTTAACGGCCAAGAAAGAAAGTAAATCAATAATAATAAGAATAAAGGTAGAATATATTGATGAAATGAATGGCCCAGATGTTGGGAGTTCATGCAGCACCACCAAGTTGCCTGATTTGTGAAATGATACGTTGCCAGAAAAGGAAAGAAAAATTTATGTACTAATAATGCATTTGTACGAACAAATTATTCATGCTATTATTATTATTTTTGGATATCCATATAGTGCTTTTGGTATTTATCCTTATGAAATTAATAATGGTGAAAAATTAAAATAAAATAATAAAATTTAATAATAAATGAGTAATTTGTTCCAAAATTTAAAATAATGGATATGAGAGAAACAATTAATAAGTAACCAATAAACAATGATTCAAATGAAGAGGAGATTGAATTCACTTAAATAAAATATTTGATTGAAACCTTATAAATGTAAAAAAACTATACTGCAATGGAATTCTTTTAAGTACAATTCCAATTTGACTTCTCCAAATTAAAAATGTTACATAATAAAACCAATATAGTTAAGACTTCTTTCTCTTTTAATATATAATTGTTAGGAAAACCTAGCCGCTCTCTCTCAAAATTCTAATATGCTTTATTTAAACAATCAATTAATTGTAACTTCTATCCGGCGGTGGAGAATATTATGCTCCACCCCCGAATTGATTCAGGTCTACTTAGATTTGATACGGTTTGTGTTTTTGTCTTTAAATTATATTATATTTCAAGTTCTTTATCTCTTTCGTATAGAAGTTTAGTCCTTCTGTATGGAAGTTTAGTCAGTTTCTTTATGTTTTTTGCTATTATTTTCTGTGATTCTCCGAGAGAATTTTTTGGCCGAGTTATCTGCTGTAGGCCGAAGTGTTCTTTTCAATCGGAAGAAAAGGCGGTTGCAGAACTTCACCCAGATTCGATATTCAACTTCAAGAAGTCCTTTTATTTTATTAAACATGATGCTAATATAATAGCTCACAAATCTGTTGGAATTGAGGATTCGACCTGAGTTAATTTTTCTGTTATTTCTTGTACTTTTGTTATTGTTATTGTTCTTATTGAGTCTTGATGTTCAATAATATTCCCCTTTGAGGAATTTGAGTTTAAAAAAAATATATAGTTAAGACTTAAGGCCATGTCACAAATCCCGGCCCTTTTCCTACTCCGCCAAAAAAGAGTTTGTTTAAAATCCTCTCAATCTTTTGAAATGCACATTTTATTGCATGTATGGGTAATTACGCTCCGAATTAATTAGTTCGGGCAAACAAAATATAATCAAAAGTGAGTTACATTTCTCCAATAATTAATACAATTTACTCTTATTATTGGCTGAGTCTCGCAAATCAAGTTTAGATAAGAATATTTTTTCGGCACGTATGGAATATTTATTAACGTGAGAGAATATTTGAGCAAGAGTTATTATTACTGATAAGGTCGGGCCTTGTCTTGATCCAAAACGTTGGAATTTGATTACTTTTGAATGTGAGGCATTAATCTTAGCGTAATCCAGATTAATATAAAATTAGTACAACTAATGAACTCAATATATATGTGATATATAATAGCTCAGTTGATATATATCTGAGAAGTGGCGAATAAGAGGAAGAGAACATTGAGGGAGCGGAGTATCACATTCCTCTTATCACTGCGGTTGTCGGAACTTAATTATATCTGTAATATCATCTATAATACTTCTATGTTAGACTCTAATTAA
>JBBMKE010000003.1:15515171-15526514 GCA_037834125.1 Lippia alba
TAATTAGCACAGTTCCTTTACTATATATGTTAGTAATAATTAATAATAAAGTTATCACTAAGCATTCCTTACTAATTCTTTTAAGATTTTTAAAATACATAAAAAAAAGGAAAAGTACATAAATCCCTACAATTGCAACATTCTTGCTAAATATTGTAAATAGATGTTACAATCTGTATTCAATTCAAGTCAACATTTTCATTCCTAGCCTTATATATATGTATAATTCTCAAACCAAAAGTAATGTGCTTTAGGACAATGAGTTTTCATTACTTATCCTTCCTGGTGATGCCGAAAATAATAAAGAAAATAATCTATCCTTTTTTGATTTTGTTCAGAAGAAAAATTACCACGTCTTCCCATGGATGATTAGGTTTCTTGGATGAAGCATCCACCACTCATCTCTTCAATCTCTTTCGAAGTCTGACTAACACACAATTAATCCATCTATTAAGCTAGTTTGAAAAACACCACAACAACAAATGTACAAAAAATGAGCATAACCGAGCAAATAAAAAGAAAAATATTGTCGGATCATATTCTTATCGGGAGAAAATGATTTTATCTTCAATGCAATTGGTCATGCCTATAAAAAATCAAACAACAAAAATAGGTCTTTAATTGTAGCATTATCAAATGAACGTGGAGTGCTGCGATATCTTTGTTTTAATTTTTTTTTTAAATTATATTGATTTTTTAAATGTAAGGAGGTATTTGATATAAGGTTCGGCAATACCTTATCTCGTACTTCATTAACCCCTTTTTTGAGGGGATGTGCATAATCATAATAAGCAACACACCCCATTACTGTAACGTATTTATGAAGATCAAAATTGGTGGAATCAAAATTATGATACGATTATTAATTCGTGTGCTAGGGGAGGGTACTCATGGGAGGAATTGTAGAGTTTGTTTGGCGAAATGAGGCACGAGGGGATTCGGCCGGATTTGGTTACTTATAATACGTTGTTGGGTGCGTGTTCGAATAGAGGGTTGGGGGATGAGGCTGAGATGGTGTTTAGGACGATGAATGAGAGTGGGGTTTTACCTGATATTACTACTTATAATTATTTAGTGGAGACATTTGGGAAGTTAGGGAGATTGGACAAGGTTAATGAGCTCGTCAGAGAAATAGAGACCGAGGGGAATTTGCCGGAGATAATGAGTTATAATGTGTTGTTGGTGGCATATGCAAATGCGGGGAAGATAAAGAAGGCTATGGGAGTTTTTGAGCAAATGCAGGCTGCGGGATGCATGCCTATTGCTGGTACTTATAGTACTTTGTTGAATTTGTTTGGGAAGCATGGGAGATATGATGAAGTGAGGGAGCTTTTCTTGGAGATGAAGGTTAGTTAGCAACACTGAGCCAGATGTTTATAATATACTTATCGAGGTGTTTGGTGAAGGAGGCTATTTTAAGGAGATGGTGACATTGTTTCATGATTTGATTGAAGAGGAAGTCGGGCCAAATATGGAGAATTATGAAGGTTTGATTTTTGCTTTTGGGAAAGGGGGGCCTTCATGAAGATGCAAAGAGGATTCTGCTTCATATGAATGAGATTTGGATTGGTACCAAATAGCAAAGCATATACTGGTGTAATTGAGGCATATGCGTAGTTATGTATGAGGAGGCTCTTGTTGTCTTTAATATGATGAACGAGGTTGGGAGCATGCCAACTATTGAGACCTTTAATTCTTTGATTCATACATTTGGAAAATGGGGACTTTTCAAAGAAAATCAAGCTATTTTGTCAAGGATGCGTGACTTAGGCGTCCAGAAGAATAGATAATCATCGAATGGTGATTGAAGGTTATAGGCAGTCTTGAAAAGGCTATAAAGGCTTACGTCGACATTGAAAAGATGAGATGTGATCTTGATGTTTGTCAAGGTTTGTTTTGCATGCATACTCTGTTTGTTGATCATTTAAATCTTTTGATTCCATTTGTTGCAACACAATTTCAGTTACTATTTTTCTTTTTCTGTTGTTTTCAAAACACGTAAACTTGTATAATCAAAAGACCACCTCATCTGAGGTGAATTTTTCCTTGATATGTCCACAGTTGACTTGGAGATGTACGAGTATTCGCTTGTAGCTGTCATTCCTTTCAAATATGGATTTGTGTGCATGAAATATGGGACGTAGGCCCTTGTAGGATTCAGGTAAGTTAAGAACTGAAACTTTTTCCTTTTCCAGGGCTAACAAAGAAAAAATTCTTGAATTTCTCCACAATTAGTGAGCCCTTGATCAAAAAGTTGAATGGTCAATCTGGATGGTTTACACTAAGGTTGAGATGCCTCATCAATACATAAGCAGTTTTTGTTGAGTCTTCTTATCATGGATTACATGGTAGTGTGCCTGTTCCAATACTTTCCTTTACTAAAGTATTGCAATTACTTCTTATTTTGCTTACATTACTCTGTGCTGTCTGCAGCCCGCACGGCCTGCTACTATGCGAGCAGAATTTCAAAGGCAAAGTATTGCACAAATGATGGTGAGTGGTCTTACAATACATTTGGTTGTAGGATTTTAGGGAGGAAAAAGAAAGAACATAATGAGAAAAATACAGTAGGCCATTGGTTACTAAATGAAGTAAGAAGGAAAATTGAGTGAAAAAATACATTATGAAGAAGTGAAAGGCCTTTCATGGAAAGGGAGAGAAAACAAGGAAAACTTGCAGTACACCTTCGTAACTCATCATCACTCAATCCACTCATATTGACTTGCCTATACATAGTGTTTAAGATTTCAACATTGTCCCAGTTAGTTGGAGATTGAACAGGTACTGCTTCAGTGCAGATCAACAGTCGGTCTATTCAAGACATACATATATTTGGAGATCCATCACGTATCCCCATTGTAATTGTAGAACGAGTTGTTAATGTATCTTTATGGGCAACCAACTCTTTGTTTAATGGGGGTTTGTGGCTCATGAAGAAGTTCAAGAACACACCATGTATCCATCAACTAACCTTTACTGACGATCCTGATCTCCGGAAGACATTTTTGTACCAACTGTGCCAGGTACTAATCAAAGTAGTTGCTTTCCATCAAGGGTAAATATGGTCTCTAAAATTCTTATGGCAGTTGTCAAGCGTCTAAACTGGAATTCTAGGACTAAAATAAGAGGGTGTTTGGTTGAGCTCTCCGAACCAGCTTATAAGTTGTTTAAGAGCTTATAAGATGTCTAAAAGTTATTGATACCATTTAGTATGAGGAAGCTTGTAACAACTTGATGATTCTTTCCTGATGCTCTTCTTTCCTCTCTTGATTACTTTCAGCATAGTAGGACATTGGAGAATTTGAGCAACATTATTCTGCTGTCTTCGCCACAGGTAGTTCTACCACTTCTTTACACACATTTGTCCATCTCTTTACACAAACCAGCTTATATGATGTCTTTGTCAGGACGGTTATGTACCTTATCATTCAGTCAAAATTGAAATGTGCCCAGCATCTTCCGGAGACCACTCAAAAAAGGGTCGAGTTTTTCTGGAGATGCTGAATGAATGCTTGGACCAAATACGCTCACGAACCTCTGAGCACCGAGTCTTCATGAGATGTGATGTCAACTTCGACACCACCTTACAAGGTAAAAACCTCAACACCATTATTGGAAGGGCTGCTCATATCGAGTTCCTGGAGTCGGACATCTTTGCCAGGTTTATAATGTGGTCCTTCCCGGAATTGTTTAGTTGATCATAAGATCGTCATCCATTCCCATCCGTCTGAATATTTGCTCCAATTCTCTTTTCTTTTATTGTCTTCTATTATATATATAAGTAGTAGTGACATGGAGGAGTTCTGAGTTTGAATCCAGGACCCTCTGAGATGCCATTTGAACCAAGGCTCTTAACTGTTATTTTAGATATCTGCTAGTACAGAAGTAACGCTTATTTTGGATTAATTTTGTTGCGGACAACCGAAATACTTTGTAATAGCCTTTAGTAGGGAAATGTATGATAGTAAATACACTCTTGTGAAGTAATTCTCATTTCCTTTTTTAATTTCTAATTACTAAATACCAAAGGTTTAATCCTTTTTTGCTATCTGAATCACCGACATTTTGATACTTTAATCCATTTTCTGATCGCTCAAATTTGATCACGTTATATTAATCAGAAAAAGTATGAGTGTTTGTCACAATCTTTTTTTCTTTTGGAAGCAATCGGGGAACTAATATATTAAGTAAAAAAGTCAAAAATTAAAAATGACGGGCCTTGAGAACCTAAACAATTCAATTTATACACGTAGATGATATATTTTTCGTTGACAAGTGCATCAACTGTATTTTTAGTTATCGAAGTGAGTGAGCTATACAATTAGACTCACACTAAGTAAATAAACGAACACAAATCAAAATGATTGGTCTCAACGTGATATGTCGTAATATTTAAAAAATTAATTAATTTATATATATATTTTTTAATACACATCTCATTCGAACTTAGATCATTATCATGTAGAATAATTCTAACAACTATTTGGTTCAACTGACGGAATTAACTTATACATTGAGGTAATAATAATCCGAAAATGCAATTAATCCAAAAAGAAAAGCACAAAGTTAGCCGATAATGTCTTCCCTTTTTCAAATTTCTAGTTATGTCGGTTAATCCAAAAATGGAAATTGCAAAATTTAAATTTAATTATTGATAATAATATATCCTGAAATATCAAAGTCCTACGTGGCATGTTGTTTCTCTTTCCCTCTCTCTCCAACCCCAAGCAGGCTTAAACCCCCAAACTCCATTTTCAGCTCTGCAAGTTCACATTCACATGTGAAGAAGATAATGATGAAATTGGCCTTATCTCTACCCCCAATCCTCACCCCCACCGCCACCGCCCACCTCCGCCTCCTCTTCCCTTCCAACTTCCACCACCGCCGCCGCCGCCACCACCACCTCCCAATTCTCCGCCGCAGCCTCACCATAGTCGCGAAATCCAAAAACAAGGAGCTCATCCTCGGAAACCCTAGCGTCACCGTCGAGAAGGGGAAGTACAGCTACGACGTCGAAACCCTAATCAACAAGCTCTCCAGCCTTCCGCCGCGTGGCAGCATCGCCCGCTGCCTTGACGCCTTCAAAAACAAGCTCTCGCTCTCGGATTTCGCCCATGTGTTCAGGGAATTCGCGCACAGAGGGGACTGGCAGCGGTCTCTCCGCCTCTTCAAGTATATGCAGCGCCAGATATGGTGTAAGCCTAACGAGCATATTTATTCTCTAATTATCGGGATTCTCGGCCGTGAGGGGCTTTTGGATAAGTCTGGTGAGATTTTTGATGACATGACGACGCATTCTGTTCCCAGGACTGTGTTATCTTACACTGCGATTATTAATGCGTATGGTCGGAATGGACAGTATGAGGTTGCGTTGGAATTGCTCGAGAGGATGAAGTCCGAGAGGGTTTTGCCCAATATTTTGACTTATAATACGGTTATTAATTCGTGTGCGAGGGGAGGGTACTCGTGGGAGGGATTGTTGAGTTTGTTTGGGGAAATGAGGCACGAGGGGATTCAGCCGGATTTGGTTACTTATAATACGTTGTTGAGTGCGTGTTCGAATAGAGGGTTGGGGGATGAGGCTGAGATGGTGTTTAGGACGATGAATGAGAGTGGGGTTTTGCCTGATATTACTACTTATAATTATTTGGTGGAGACGTTTGGGAAGTTGGGGAAATTGGAGAAGGTTAATGAGCTGCTCAGAGAGATGGAGGCTGAGGGAAATTTGCCGGAGATAATGAGTTATAATGTGTTGTTGGAGGCATATGCGGATGCAGGGAAGATAAAGGAGGCTATGGGAGTTTTCGAGCAAATGCAGGCTGCGGGATGCATGCCTAATGCTGGTACTTATAGCACTTTGTTGAATTTGTTTGGGAAGCATGGGAGATATGATGAAGTGAGGGAGCTTTTTCTGGAGATGAAGGTTAGCAACACTGAGCCAGATGTGGACACTTATAATATACTTATCGAGGTGTTTGGTGAAGGAGGCTATTTTAAGGAGGTAGTGACATTGTTTCATGATATGATAGAAGAGAAAGTCGAGCCAAATATGGAGACTTATGAAGGTTTGATTTATGCTTGTGGGAAAGGGGGGCTTCATGAAGATGCAAAGAGGATTTTGCTTCATATGAATGAGAATGGATTGGTGCCAAGTAGCAAAGCGTATACAGGTGTAATTGAGGCATATGGTCAGGCAGCTATGTATGAGGAGGCTCTTGTTGCCTTTAATACAATGAACGAGGTAGGGAGCATGCCAACTATTGAGACCTTTAATTCTCTGATTCATACATTTGGAAAAGGGGGACTTTACAAGGAAAATGAAGCAATTATGTCGAGAATGCGTGAGTTAGCCGTCCAGAAGAATAGAGAATCGTTGAATGGTGTGATTGAAGGTTATAGGCAGGGAGGGCAATTTGAAGAGGCTATAAAGGCTTATGTCGACATTGAAAAGGTGAGATGTGATCCTGATGAATACACTCTTGAGGCAGTCTTGAGCGTGTATTGCTTCGCAGGCCTTGTTGATGAGAGTGAGGAGCAGTTTAGGGAAATTAAGGAGTTGGGTATACAACCAAGCGTTATGTGCTACTGTATGATGCTGGCTGTATATGCCAAAACTGACAGGTCAGGTTTTAAACGTATACTTTTTTTCTTTTCCTGTTGCAAGATGCATACTTTACTGTTTTTGCTGCCTTCAGGACAGTAGAATCATGACTGTATGTGCACGATGCATACTTTACTTTCTATATGTGCAAGTAATTGGATATTCCTATTCGCATCTTTTTCAATGATAAGTCTAGATTCTTCACCCTTGTCAGTAAGCTGACATTTAAATATTCTGAAAAGGAAGAAAAAGGAAAAGAACTAGGACTCCTTCCTGCTTATACCACTTTAGTTATCTTAAACCATACCACCTTTCTTTTCTTCTTTTTTCTTTCGCTTCTTTTCCCTCTTAGGTGTGGGTTTGTGTTTGTTGGATGTATAGGAGGTTGGTGGTTTCTTGAGCATGAAATACCCAATGGGAAAGAGCGGTATTCAGTACTATCATGGAGAGTTACAAAAAAGATCCTTTGGTCTATATTTTGTATTTGAACTTGCATAGAGGTCCATAATGGTCTTTAGAAATAGAGAAGATGGTCTTCCTGATGGAAGGAATCTGAGTTATTTACACCATACCCCCTATGTTAGGTGAAATGAGTACAAAAAATCCTGTGTTATGAAAATTAACATAGGGAACCTGTGTTTTCAAAATATTTACATGTTGAACCCTGAAAATTTATAGTATTGGAAGAACACTAATTTTATCTATTTATTGGATATGAAATAACTAATTTAACCTTTTATTACGATATGATTATCTCACATCTCCTATATACATTTATTATACTTGTTTATGTGGGTTTTTCATGTAATTTTTATTTTGTAACGGGTTTCGGTGTATATAAAAAAAAGGTTTCGGTGCATAAAAAAAATATTGAACAATATAGAGAAATTTAATATGATGTATATCGTAATATAAAAGGCTAAATTAGTTATTTCGTATACAATAAATAAAGAAAATTAGTGTTCTATCAATGCCATAAATTTTCAGGGTTCAATATGTAAATGTTTTAAAAACACAGGATTCCCTGTGTTAATTTTCATAACTCAGGGTTTTTTGTGCCCATTTCAACTAACACAGGGGATATGGTGTAAATAACTCAAGGAATCTGGAGGATTGAGCTCAGGGAGTCTATAGTTTGTTATGGAGGCATTTATTTGTTGACACAAAAATGGTGAAAAATAGTACTGTTCTTACATTTAAAAAATTCTTCGTTGCAGTTTAAGACAAAATTCTGAACTCATCATTCTGCTCTTTTCCTGGTTATCTATACTTTCTATACCGACCAGTTGTTTTGATGTTTGACTCAATTAATTGAGGTTCTATACAACATTAACCGAACGTATTTCTTGTTGGGTTTATTAATCTCGCAGGATATGTAAAAAGTTAGTTTCTGACAATTGAACATTGTGATGAAGTTTTTACTCCTAATGAAAGATGAAGTCTATGTTCGTAAGAATTTACTTGTCCACCACAAATGGTCCCATCTTATTTGTTATGTAGGGATTTTTTAGTGTAAGAAAAGAGAGAGAAACATTTGGAGCTTTTTATACTTACATATTAACCAATTGTTCTTAGACTGGAAAGAATTTGTGGATGCATAGGATGTCCAAACAATATGTTTGAAATATTAGAAACAATATCCTGTTGAAACTAAGTCCTTTTCAAAGATTAAATACTATGTAAGTGTGAATTTACTTAATCATGTTACATTTTGAGTCATCGTATAGATTGTGTCAGGGAGTTTGGATTATCACAGAAAAGTTAAGTAATGAAACATCTGAGCTATTAACAATTGTTTAATTATAACATCAATATGTACATTTGTAGATTATGGCAATAAATGGATAACGGATTTCATGGTTTTCTTCTCTGTCATTCATACTTTTTAACCACTCTAAGTTGTCATTTTCAGGTGGGATGAAGCCAATGAATTGCTGAATGAGATGCATACAAATAGGATATCTAATATTCACCAGGTCATTGGACAGATGATCAAAGGCGATTTTGATGATGCTAGTAATTGGCAAATGGTAGAGTATGTATTTGACAAGCTAAATTCCGAGGGAGGCACACTGGGAATCAGGTTCTATAACACAGTTCTAGAAGCACTCTGGTGTTTGGGCCAGAAGGAAAGAGCTGCAAGAGTGCTACATGAAGCAACAAAGAGGGGATTATATCCAGAACTATTTCGAAAAAACAAACTCATATGGTCTGTGGATGTTCACAGGTATAGTTAAAAATTTGTTTGTCTTTCGATCTACTCATTCTCTATGTTATTATCGTTTATATGGTGCTTCTCGTATCTTACGTTGTATCATTCAGGATGTGGCCTGGTGCTGCATGCACTGCAATACTAGTCTGGCTGAACAACATAAGACAACTCTTAATTAATCGGGAGGAACTTCCTCAGTTAGCAAGTGTTGTGGTGGTGTAAGTGTTCCTTTACTGGATTATTTGAAGAGTTGCATATTTATAAGAATTGATTCTTTTAACTTTTCGTAATTTCATATGGAAGAGTTTAAAAATATTACTTTTCCTTTTTATCATGCACAGACGAGGACAGATGGAACGGAGTTCAATAACACGAGATTTTCCTGTTGCAAAAGTGGCATATTCTTTGCTAAAAGACATATCATCATCCTTCTGTTTCCCTGGGTGGAACAAGGGAAGAATAATATGTCAAAAGTCTCATCTTAAACGTCTCTTTTCCAAGACCGAATCATCTGAAGATGACTCAGAAATCGACAACTTAATTAGTTTATCGAATTCACCTATTCCTCATTCGAAAACGAGGACGTCCATGACCGACCTAAAGCAACGTAGCAGTTCTGGTGCTGACAAAATGAGCTTTAGTTCAAATTCGGAACTCATGACAAGTGGGGTATGATTTCAAATATAACCTCTGCTCGAGTTTTGAAATTTGATTGTTTCTCCTGAGAAGAGAATCAAGAAGAAAATGCTGCATTACATGTCGAATCAAGTTTCCCTTAATGGAGATGTAAGAACCTCAACCTGCCAAAGAGTGTAATTCAGTCCAAGCAAGGTGCTGCACATTTTATGTTGGTGAGGTTCTCTGATGCTAAGGCTAATGTTCCTATTTTTGATCCACTTTTGTTGTTTAGCTTTCTCCGAGGAAATCCACATGTGCTTGTATATTTCAACCAATGTGTTCTCATAAAATTTTGGAAAATTAGATTTACATGATGAAGTGAAAGGTAACAAACGGATGTGTTATCTTTTTTCAAAATCTTGATTTTCTGGCCATTATGTTGTCTAGGTACATCTTCCTGCTGCATTTGAGTAATAATATGGTTGAGATGTCTTGTTCTCCAGTTGAAACTGCAGTAGATACATGATATTTTGAAATTGCTATTGTAATGGGTTGCTTTGGAAATAAGTTCGCCGACATAGGTTGATTTAAGTAGTTAAAGAGTTATTTATCCAGGACAATGATCCGAGTTCGAATCATTCTTGTCATTTGGAGGTGTGTGAAAAAAAAAAACGAGTTATGAAATTAGCTCATCATAAAAATATCAAAATGTCATTTAAATACCATTTTTTGAGGGGGGGGGGGGGGAATCCCACATAGTCAAAAAATTCAAGTACTTACATTAATATTTTCAAGAATTTGAACTCTCTAGCCTTTTGATTATTTAACATATATTTCCTTAAGTTTCAACATATGATGGGTAAAACGCTAAAATTGCATATTCTGTTAAATTTACCAGGGAAAACAATGGAGCAAAGGAAGTTTGTAATTTCTCAAACTTCTGAGGAGGGAATTGGTAATTTTATCGTACCTTAGAAAGTTGCTCCTAATTATTTCTTATTTTTCTTAATTTAGGTGGGGGTAGTATTTCTTATTTTCTTAATTTGGGAGTGGGGGTAGGGGTGGAGAGTTTTTTTTTTTTTTTACACACCCCAAGTGGCTAAAGGGATTTGAACTTGGGTATTTGCCTTCAAAAAAGAACCCTCACCACTTGGTTAACCCCTGTTGGCGGGGTAGGGGTGGAGTTGAGATGCATGTATCCCATTTTTTTGTTTCCTGCAAGTTGAATTTGTTAAAGAAAAACCAAATGGGAATTTCTTAAGCGACTAATGTGAGATAAATCCTCAGTTGGGTATCATATTTTTATTTAACTCTCCACTTTGGTAAAATATTGTATGATTTTCAAATAATGTCATACTTAAAATACCTTTCAAAATATGTTATATAATTTTCACAAAATGTAGTACTAAAACGTTCTAATGTCATATTTATATCCTAATATGTTATATAATTTTATAGAAAATAAACTAAAAATATTTTAAATTGATGGGAAGTTATTTCAAAGTGCCCCTTGATTGAGAGTTCAAAGCGGATAATATTTGGTCAAAAAGATTTTGATCGTACAAACATGACGTGTAAAATTTTAGTAGAATCGTAATTTGGGGACTGTGTCTTCAGTATATATTGTACTCTATCCCATATATTTAGAAGTCGTTTACTTTTACTTAATATAACCGATAAAATTAATTAAGTTGCAAAATCTGTCATTTACTTTTCATGTTGGTTTTTCTGTCAAAATCTCTTCGGCCCGTAAGATAAAGCGGTTTTTGTGAAATTTCTCAAACATGGCCAAAATGCCGTGTTTGAGAAAACATGATTCGGCGTGGAATATTTATTTTTTTACCCAAATCTTCAATTTATTTACAAATTTCTGTCATTATTATTTATTAAAAAAAGAAATAAAATAACTCCC
>JBBMKE010000003.1:15529318-15549925 GCA_037834125.1 Lippia alba
CGTTCGCTAGGGAAAGATCCGAGTGCGGAATTTTCCATTTCGATATTCGGGTCGGACCTTAGTGCGGGGGATGTGGTAGGGATACATAAGAGAAAGAGGGATCCATATTCGTGCCTTCAAAATCCAAAGATTCCTTCATCTCCTAAATTGCTCCTCCTCCAACTACAAAGTCCACCCCCACCGTACCGCTGCAGCTTCAGTTTCGCTGCCACCACCATCGTCAACAACAACACCACGCTTCAGGCTGCCGCCACCACAACTAAGTCAACATCATGCTGCTTCGATTTTGGGATCTGATTTCGGATTTAATTTTTTTTCCAAGCATTTTTGTCAGTCTTTATTGAATCCCTTTACATTTTGGTTTTATACGGATACATATGCTGGATAGATTTAGATTTCTTTCCTAATCTGAAGAAAAAATTTCAGATCTGTGTGTTTGCTCTGGAGGTATGTAATGAAAAAAATCTAAATATGTGTTTTGCTTTGAATGTATATGAAGAAAAAAAGTCAGATCTGGGCAAAAACGAAGTTGTTATTAGGGTTTTGTAACGGCTCGTGGGTTCGGCTCGGTTCAATCGAACCTCACTGCGAGCTAAGCCCGAGCCACTTTTTACATAGCTCGCTGGTTCGCAAGCCGAACCCAAGCCACAAATTTCAGGGCCGAGCCCGAGATCGAATCTTGAAAAATGTCAAGGCTCGGCTCGGCTCGTTTACATCCCTATTCATAACTCCCCAAAAGACCATGTCCCCCTTCCTCACCAACTCCTGACGAGGTCGGTTTCATCGTAGTTCAATGCGAGACTAATACATGAGATCGGCGTCCGCCCATGCTTCCCCTATAGCTATGTAACACTTCGTCCTAGGGCCCCCATTCATTGTGATCATTCATGCTCTAGCCAAAATCATTAGGTAGGGATACATAAGAGAAAGGGGTTTTGACATTAAAATCATCGACTCTTTTTAAAAGACTCGATATATAGGTATATATATATACTTTGGCCAAAAACTTACACATTGGGATATATCGGGTCAATTCATAATTAATAGAAGAGAAACCCACCTGTTACACCTTACCGAATTAAAATCAAGAAGACAAGGAGACTTGAGGAGAACTTATTAACCTGGCATCTCCGCCCTGGAGAAAACTATACGGAAAAAAAACATAGTGCATTCGTGAGACTCAAGACTCCAAATGAACCAAATATGACGCATGTCAATGCATTAACGTGATATGAAATACATAAGAAATAACAATGTGTTATGAAGAAGTTCATGTACACAATTAATGCCTCTGAGACACATAATTCATTCAATTATTCATTCGTTCAATATTCATTTTATAGCACGTCTTAATACATGTTATCAATGCATAATAATAAATTAAACTCATAAAGAAAGCAATAGTTGCAAAGAAGATCATATTGTAGCATTTAAACGTTTACACTTTCATCTCACGTTGACACATTGAATTCATAACATAAATTCATGAAAACAACAAAATATATCATACATTATCAATTAATCATGAATATAATTCATTCAACTCACATATAGAATCCGAGGAAGAAAAAGGAAAGCAAGAGAAACGTTGAGCGATTCTTGGTGAAAGCTTACAATTTTTTTCGGTTTGTGCAAGCTATAGACAAATGATCATATCTCGAGTTCTAAAATTTGAAATTGATTTTTTTGTTATATATGAAACTAGGCAAATAGGGTTTTCCAATGATGTATGACTCGAATTTTGGTTCAAAGCGAGGTGAAAATGGCATAGGTGCGAACTGGAAAGAAAGCAGATTTTTGATAGAGTGGCGACACCAAAATGAACTGATTATATCTCACAGCCAAGGTATGATTTTAATGTTATTCCAATTGGAGAATGATATAGACTTCAAAAAGTTTCTATGATTAAAATTTCAGGTCAATCGGAGTACGTATGAGGGCGTCGCAGCCACGACAAAGTTGTACCAAAAAGCAGTCGTGTAGCAACTCGAAACATCAAGAAACAAGGTCGTGGGAAAACACCCTAAAAAGGGTCACGGGCGCGATCTCCTTCAATTCCAGCATGTATCCCCTGTTCAACTCGAAACTCAACCAAAATACAATCACGGGGGCGACCGGAAAATGCCTTCTTGAGGTCACGGGGGCGACAGCACCTTGCAATCGTGAAAATAAGGTCTCCAGCCCCTGTTTTTATTCTTCAAACAAACGCAGCAACAACAGAACTTCCAGGAAAGATTAAGACATGAAAAGAAAGCAAAATACAGCATGTAATGGCAGCCACACACGCCACAAACACGAAGTAACAAGATCAAAGGCATGAGATCAAACATCATCTTCCAGCTTCAAGTTTCATGAAAAATTCATCCATGGTGATTCAATTTTCAGCCATTATACACGAAATTCATGCTTGGAATATTAACGAGAAAGTCATATAGATCACATATATAGCTTGAAACAAAGAAATGAAATAAAGAATGCTCTAATCTCCATGAAAATGAGCAATATCAGATCCAAAAGAAAGGTAGGGAGATAGAGATCACAAAAATATAATCATCTTTCGAATTCGACGAACAATGATGGCCGAACGAGCAAGAAATCGTCAAAATGAATAGTGCCAGCTCTTCTTTCTATTCTTCCTTCTTTTCTCACGTTGCTGCAGCTTTCTTTCTTTCTTTTGAGGCTAAACGAAATGAAGGGTAACATGGGGTTAAAGAGGGATGTGTTAGGTTTAATTAGCCTTAAATTGGGATTAATTTGATTAAGAATTGAATTAGTTAGGGGCAAAATGATAAAAGGTAGCGAATCTGTCACACGGGCGCATTTCGAGCAAAATTCGAATGTACAAACGGCTTAGAAAAATATGAGGCCAAGTTCTCTAGCTTTCGATCTTAGTTGTGAGTCCAACGCCACTTCTGAAATTTGAATCCGAATTCTCGAGCCCAAGATATGCCTTCCGGAATACCAGGTGCGCTAAAACGAGTTAGGCCCTTGTGTCCCCAACAAATAAAATATGATGAGTTACCATATCAAACGAGTCGAAAATGGAAAACAAGCATATACACAAGTTCATAACATGTGTAATTCATGCATGACAAGTTATCACAAAGATTTGAATTAAAATCGAACTCAAACGACTAAAGAAGACAAGTTCAAAAGATTAAAACGTCCAAGTTTTCAAATAGGGCACTTAACAAATAATTTCATATCCAATTAACATCTAGATATCATACTGAGCATATATACATAATCAATTGATTAAAACATACATAACACATCTCGTGACGTCCTATCTGTACGACCGAAAAGTCAGGGTGTCACACAACTATATTGAAATTGAAGTTGTGGTGAAATAGGCATCATGCATTGGTTGAGAGACAATGAGGACCCTCTCGATTGCCCATGTCCAACCCCCCCTCCAAATTTGTTACATAAATTTCAAAATTTTTATTATTTGGCCACCCTCCTCTCCAAATAAAATTATAACTCACAAATTTAAAATTTATTTTTAGTATTAGTTTATCGATTATTTTTCTCAATCCAAATTCACATTTTTCTTTTTCTTTTCTTTTTTTCAATCCAAATGCACTCAATAAAAGTCTTTTGATCTTCTTCTCGATATTAAAAAAAATCTCAAATTAATCTTTTTTCTCTATTTACTTAAAACTACATCTTCTTTCTCTTTCGTTTCATGTCTTCTTCCTCTTTTATTTTCTTATTCTTCGGGTTTTTTTTCTTTTCCCCCAACTTAAAGCTCTCCTTTTTCTAATTTTCAAATTTTAAATTTGTCGGAAAAAGAAGTTGTTCGTGCTCCAAATTATCCAAAGGTAATATTAACTTATATTTAGTTTTAGTTTATTTTTTATAGTTTTATTATCAAATTATTTAGATAAAATTTAATATTAACTTATATTTAGCTTTAGTATATTTTTATAGTTTTATTATGAATAAATTATTTAGATAAAATTTATGATTAATTTGTTAACGATAAATTAGTTTAATATTTTGAGAAAAGATTGTATTTGAATAGTTTAAAGATAAAGACGTGTTTAATTTTGGATAATTTAGTACTGGTAGAATTCTATATTTTGATGAAATATCATATTTTTATCTTTACATAATATGCTATGTTTAATTTTAGATAATTTAGTATTAATATGAGTTTTGTATATTAATATTTCTTTATTTATTATTAGATAACGATTAGTTTAGTTTTTACAATGGATAGTTTATGTAGTTTAAAGAATTGTAATTTTAGTTTGACAATAACTGTGTTAAATTTTAATTTTTCTTTTATTATGAATAATTTATTTAGTTAAAAATTATATCTTAAATAGTAATTTTAATTTTTTTTAATTATTTGTTAACTATAGTTATCTTTATCTCTATAGCTATCAAAATAGGTTAAAGATAAATAATTTTTTATTTTTTATGTTGTCTTGTTAATAACTTTGCTTCAAAAAACCTCATTAAGATAATAGCCATGCACCTTGACACTTGGACAATTCATGACAAAGCACCTACTTTCTTAAGACTTCAATGATAAAATAATAATTTTTTTAAGTTAAACTTGTTTTAAATTATACTTATTTTATTTATATATATCGAATAAACTAATTGATGGTGTCAGAATTGGTTCAAGAAAGTTCAAACATCAAACATAATAAATTTGTGAATGGGGAAGACCATCATAGGCGTTTTGACCATCAGGAACTAGGTTCCCAAAAGAGCATGGATTCTACCAGTTAGGGTAACACCACGAGATGAAGAAGGTGAAGCTATTAAAGCCTGAAAATGTGCGGCAATGGGGTTTTCCAGTTCAGTGTAAGAGTGTTTCTTATGGATGAAGAAAACTTGTGATATGTGGAAATCACTTGAGGAATATGAGTGTAAATTCCTCTATTTATAGGTTGAGGGTGAGAGGTGTTCGGTAATATTACTCATGTGGTCCTGAAAGTGTATTGCCCTAAACACGTGGTCGGACGCGAGGGCTTGAAAGCGACATAAGTACGTCACTTTCTCCTTTTAGATGGTTAGGCACAACTGTTATGTCAGCGGCGGTTAAGGGATTGTTCTCTTCGAACGATTGAGTGCTTAAGGGCGAGCTCCCGAGCTAGGAACGCTCGAGATACAGCACCTCTGTCCAAAGGAGGAGTGCTAATCCAGCGAGCGTACAGAGCTCGAGGGTTGATCTTTCTGAGGGGAATACTCTTGTGTAGGGTAGCTCTCCTGGAGAGGGGTGCGACGAGGGTCAAGGCCTCGTGCATTGAGTTGACCCGAGCGTGAGCCATGATCAAGAGAGAGAGGTATGGAGGAGGTTGGACTCCTTTCGCGAGCCCCGTTCCTTCGAGCGTTCTGCTTCAGTATTCTCCATTCCTTATGGACGTTGCTTAAGATTGTAACACTTGGACGACAGAGATACGGGCGTATTTTGGGTCCATCATTTGCCCCTCAAATTCTGCAGTGATGCTTGAGCGTACTGTGGACTTTCAAAAGATCTCAAACGGATTCCAAGAATGTGGAAGGTCAGAACTTTCTAACTGCAGCTTATATCGAGCGTTCGAGCAACGGGTTTCTTCTACAAAATATTAAATGCAGTCTTATCCACAAATACCTTTACGCAATCGTATTTAATGTAGAGTGGAGGCGTGGGCGCGTGAACACCGGAATACGTGGGGCGGTTACCAAAAGCGGGTAGTTCCCTAGGCGAGAATGATTGTATCTTTGAATTTACTGCCAATCATGGTTGACTCTATCCCATATAAATAGGGATTTGTAACTCTTTTTATCCTTTTACGCTTCTGAAACTTTCAAGCACTTAGAGAAACTCTCTGCAACTTTTCTGCAAACCCTTGCATTTCCGGCGAACTCAGGCAACTTTCCCTTCGTTCTAAGGTAAATTTCGATTGTTTTACTGCTTCTAACTTCTAGGTCTAGGTTAAGAGAGTGATTGTTTCTTCATAGAGATCAGAGCATAAATTCGTGAATCCCAGGATTTTAGACTCGCCTTTCTTCCCTAGTTTCATCTTTTACTCAAAAACAGTCCTCCATGGCGGGTGAAAACTCTCCGAGTGACTCCGTAGTGAGTGATATGGTGCAGGAGATATGGGAGATGTCTCCTCATGTATCTCCTCTTTAAAATAATATTCCGAAAGCAATTCTGGCGAGAACAGATGGAGATGAGGGAGAAGGTATTCCGGCGGCTGTACCGGTTGCCCGTGTGAGTGGGGTTGGTCATGACGAAGAGTTGAATGCGGAGGTGCAAGGGATGCACGAGCGTCCTCCGGCGGACATTGCTACTTTGTTTGAGCAATGTGATAATGCTACTTTAATGATGCAGCGGTGGGAGAGGGTTTTCTAGTGACGAATTCGGCAGTGAGGCCTTAAGATCATAGGGTCACCGTCGCTCTGAACCAAGAAGAGGTTGGGACATCAAGACACTCGACGGAGGGTGAGTCACCGAGAAAGAGAAAAAAGGGGAAGGAAACCCTCACCAAAGTAAGGGTTTCGAATCCCCATCAGACTGATAAGACTTCGATGGAGATTAAATCCACCATAACCACCGAGGAAGTTCATAAGCTGTTGGATGATACGTACTGGCCGTAGGATTTGGTAGTATGTGCTCCCGACGATGGTGAACGTGCAGATGATCCCCCCGAGGGTTGGATGGCTGTCTACAAGGATTCCATGACATTGGGTGGATTGTGGTTCCCTATTCCCCAGGAGGTGAGAGAGATTCTCAATTATGTGAACTTGTGTTCCTCGCAAGTTCTACCAAACGGGATATCATTTATAAACACCTTCGTGGCTCTGACGAAGGCCACCGAACAGGAACCGTTGGTCAACAACTTCATCCGGCTATTCCAGGTCACTCAGTTCCCCAGATCATCTCCCGAAGATAGGTTTTACTACATATCCTCCAAAAGACACCTGAAGATCAACTCCCCCAAAACCTCTCACAGTGAAACCTGTAAGGGGAAATTCTTTTTTGTGACTGGGCCTCCGGAGATGTTTGGGGTGTCCAAGAGATGGGTGGTACATGGTGACGAGCCTCTGGTGAGGGAGAGATATCCGTCGTTAGTCTTCAAGGGTTGGGCTAAAAGCATAGCTCTTGCGATGAAGAGGTTGAACAGCTTTGTAGAGGCGAGGGACTTATTGCAGAAGGAGGAGGTTCTTTTCTGTTTTGGACTATCAATTCCCCAAAGAATGATCGAGCGTCCCCCCACGGATATCTTGGAGAAAGATGGTTAGGACTTTAGGAACTAACTTTTTACTAACATTCCCACTAACCCCGAGAGTTCTACATTTCTTGGTATTTTTACTTATTGTTACATTTCTATTTTGACCATCCTTCCAACGCTCGTTCTCATTTTGCAGCTATTGAAATACTCATGGCAGGAAGAGCAGCAGCAAACATAGTCTCTCTCCTCAAGGCTGGAACTCCGAGCGCTACATCATTAGAGAACCCGCAACCATCTGTTCTCCAGGGGAGCGGTCAAGTTAGTGGCGGTTCGAGCCGCATCCAAGAAAGGGGCAAGGATTTGATAGACGCTCAGGGCCCCGAGGGTCAGGGAATGGTCGCCAAGCCCCCAAAGAAGAAAAGGTTGTTGAAGGCAGCTCAGGCAGGTTCGAAGGCCTTTCGCACTACTGCGGGCGCCATCATTAAGGAGATTTTGGAAGGCCGCTCCGATCCCTCGAGAAAGAGAAAGAGAATGACGGACCCTGCTCATGTGTCGGGGAAGGGCAAAAGGGTTGTTGTTGGGTCGGTCGAGGGAGACGACGGTTACACTCTTTCTCCGAGAAGGAGTGTTACTGGAAGTTTGAGCGTGTGGGAGACGCAGGCTATAAGAAGTCCGTGAGGGATGGTCTAGTTATGCTGAAGAAGGGCTTACCCTCGCAATTGATCATTTCTAGCATCCTTGATCAGGTTTAGTTCACCGACTACCATGAAGTGCTGAACGATCAATCTTCGGAGGAGGTTCTAACCGATGTATGCCATGTTTTGATAGTCGTAAGGAGACTTTCCCTATTTTTACTTTAGCACTGCGTTTGTCTACTTGGTTTAAATTTGGCTAAGTACTAATTTTTTCAAATGAGGTACTTCCGAGGCTCAAGAATTTGGAAAGGCGCTCCAAGACTTACGCCGAGCGCAAGACAAAGTACAATAAGCTATTGCGCTTCACTGACCCATTTACTCTCCAGAAGTAGTACGACGAACTCAACAGAGTGCATGGGATCCTAAAGCGTGAGCTCGCCGATGCCAAGGATCGCTTAACAAAAATAGAGGACAGCCTGCAAAAGGCGAACAAGAAACGTAAGGATGATCTGGCGGCCTGGAACATTAAGAGGGAGGGGTTCAAGAAAGCTAACGAGGAACGTGAAAAGAAACTGGAGGAAGCGAGCGCCCAATTGGCTAAAATACAAAGCCGCTTCGCTGTCATTGAGGTGAAGGCTGCCAAGGAGGCTATTTTCAAGTTCGTGCGCTCGAAGGCCTTCGACTTCATGGCAAACCTTCACTGTTTTGCGACCACCCGGCTGTTCTTTTGGAAGGGAATTAGCCAGCTGATAAAGGTAGGTTTAGCTCCGCCTGATGCTCGGGATAACTCCAACCTTGACATGGAAAAAAATGAAAATTTGGAGCAGATTCCAGGGGTTGGTGACGCGTGTTTGGAAGAGAACATGCCCGAGCCACTATATGAAGAGGTGGTCCAAATGCTCCAGGGAGAGTTTCTCGCAGCTAATAGGCCTCAAGAGGGGCGCATAACACTCGGTGAGAGCATTGGAGGAGGTGTCTCGCATGCTGGAGAGCCTCTCAATCCCCTCCCTTTATCGATTGCGCCATCAGAGCCCGAACGACCTTCCGCCCCTGACGCTCGCATTGGAGAAGATGTTGCTCCTTGAAGTCTGTTGGCTCCCAAGATCCTTGTCATTCTTTTTGCCCCTTCAAATAATGCTTCACTTATATTTTTATTTTGTAGATGTGGTGAATCACTCTTGTCTCAACAAACGATCGGTATTCTCCCCTCACCCTGTCATACTCTTCATAATCTTCAGGATGCTCTCTCCTGAGCTGTGGTTGCGACGGCCTCGGCTCGCGAGCGTCTTTGGCCCTGGACCCCTCACTCCCCAAATGGAGAACTTGGGACCGTGATCGAGAGAGCTGTTGTACCATATTATGGAGTTCTTCAAGCTGGTGTTGCATGTCGATCAATTGAGGGTTCTCCTCGTTCCTTGGATGAGTCTTCCTGGAGATCCTGGATTGGACCTCTTCCTCGTTTCTACCCCTTTTCTCTTTGGGTTCAACTACGTTTGGCTGAGGAGGTGGAGGCAGTGGATCTGCTCACGGTGGCACGTCTTTGCCTAGCGCTGGAGAAGGTGCTGGTTGTTGGGCTCGCAGAGCATTCTGGGCTGCTTCAAGGGGGTGTACTTGTAATCCCCCTAAAGGTGGTGCCCCGGCTGCCCCTGCTCCCATCAGGAAGTAGGTGGTAGTAAAATGCTTCCAAGCATTTTGGGTTACTTGGGCCTCACATTGAGTGTAGATGGCCATGAGCTGGCTCATCATCTGTGGCATTTCTATCCCTTGAATCTCGCGAGGTAGAGTCATAGGAAGATGTAGGTTTCCAACGTGGTAAGATTGGACAGTCGGCAGCATGTTTGGCGCCATGCCAGGCATCATTCCTTGGGCATACCCCTGCATAAATCCTGGTTGCATGAGGGTAAAACCCTAAGAGGGCATTACTATGGCGGTGTAAGCCCCCATGTTGGCGATTTCAGTAGCGTTGGTGGTGACAGCGGCGCTCGCGGGGGCAAGTGGAGCGTGATGGTATTGGAAAGAGCATCGGAGTTGTTACGTTGGTTTGATTTCCCAAATCCACAGTCAGATTTACGCCTCCGGCCGCCGTGGTGGTGGCTCCACCTTCGGGGCTCTCCTCGTTGAGTGGAGGAAGAGTCCCTCGATTGTCCGCAGTACCAGATCTCGTAGCCACCATACTGAAATTTGATACAAACTCCAAAAAATAAGAATAAACAACCTGAACTGGAAAACAGAAGCGGAAGAGTAGGGTGTTACTATTCAACTAGCTAACAAAGAGAAGGCTAAGAATGGTGGTTTCCCACAGACGCCACCTAAAATGATGGTGTCAGAATTGGTTCAAGAAAGATCAAACGCCAAACATAATAAATTTGTGAATGGGGAAGACCATCATAGGCGTTTTGAGCCTCAGGAACTGGGTTCCCAAAAGAGCATGGATTCTACCAGCTAGGGTAACACCACGAGATGAAGAAGGCGAAGCTATTAAAGCTTGAAAATGTGCAGCAATGAGGTTTTCCAGTTCAGTGTAAGAGTGTTTCTTGTGGATGAAGAAAGCTTGTGATGTGTGGAAATCACTTAAGGATTGTGAGTGTAAATTCCTCTATTTATAGGTTGAGGGTGAGGGGTATTTGGTAATATCACCCATGTGGTCCTGAAAGTGTGTTGCCCTAGACACGTGGGGGGACGCGAGGGCTTAAAAATGACATGAGTACGTCACTTTCTCCTTTTAGGCGGTTAGGCACAGCTGTTGTGTCAGTGGCGGTTAAAGGTTTGTTCCCTCGAACGACTGAGTGCGTGAGGGCGAGCTCCCAAGCGTAGGAACGCTCGAGATACAACTCCCCGGTCCAAAGAAGGAGTGCTGATCCAGCGAGCTACAGAGCTCGAGGGTTGATCTTTCTGAGGGGAATACTCTTATGTAGGGTGACTCTCCTGGAGAGGGGTGCGACGAGGGTCAAGGCCTCGTGCGTTGAGTTGACCCGAGCATGAGCCATGATCAAGAGAGAGAGGTATGGAAGAGGTTGGACTCCTTTTGCGAGCCCCATTCCTTCGAGCGTTCTGCTTCAGTATTCTCCATTCCTTATGAACGTTGCTTAAGATTGCGACACGTGGACGACAGAGATACAAGCGTATTTTGGGTCCATCACTAATATTTTTATTTCTAATAAAATAATATATATTTTTTTAAATTATATAAATTCCTAAATTTCACTCCTCCTTTTATGAAATCCTAGCTCCGTCCCTGATTGCATCAATGTCATTAGCCAATGTAATAGCCATTACACTCCTATGTCAAATAGGCTATGCTTCTTCATTATACCGTATTTGATAGTGCTCGTTTTCCTTGAATTTCTATATTATTTATTTTTTTGGAACTGTCATAAAATTTTTCCTCCAGGAGCTTGCCTTAAAAAAAAAATCTAAATTTCTTATTGATCTTTATTTATTTTCTTGAACACTCCATAATTTTAAATTCAAATCACATCACACCACCAAAACATTTGGAAAACTTGTAATCATAATTCATAAACATGGCACATCATCCATAATCAACATTGTTTTAATCAAATTATTGATGTGGCATGACCCCCATCCCCCACGACAATGGACCCAAACAAAAATATCCTGATCATCTACCAAAAATATCTCCAGATCCATCCACCTAGGGATGCCAAAATTAAACCAATTATTTCTTTTTATGCCCAAATTATTTGAAATTAGTGTGTGCCCAGTGCTATGCATGGTAATCGTATATAGATAGTGATTTATAATATATTTTTTCCTCCAATTTATTTATAATTTACAGTATTCATTTATAATATTAACTATAAGTATATAAATATACTGGTACAATATACATAATTCTTAATTTTTATTAAACAAAAAAAGTAACGTAAACATATGCAAATAGTATCTAGCAAATCTTTTTTCTTTGTTATATAAAAATTAATGGAATAATTCAAGTAAACTAATTAAGAAAGGAAATAATTAACAAATATTTGGATTTGAATTTAAAATTCTAGTAAATTTTAATTGAAATTGTATCCTATTTAATTATGTTCAAATATAACTAATAAAATATTAAAAATGATACATGATTTAAGTGAATTGTCATAATAATATCATTTGACATAATTTGAAATATATATAAGGAAAATTAAAAACCCTTCCCATATTATTTAGTATAAGCTTAACAATAACTAAAACAATAATTTTTAGTTAGTAAAATTGATTTCAAAAAGTACAATAATAACTTTAAAATAATTATTTATAATAAACAACCATCGGTATATAAAAAAAAGAAGAGGCTCACATATTAATTATAAAATAATTAAATTAAAGAGTAAAATAGAACTTCGATGAAAATCATTGTTCTTAACAAAATTAACAAAAAAAGTCTGTATTTATCATTAACCATACTTAATGTCATTTATCAATTAAAAATATTCAAAATTTTAGAAAATTAAAATTAGTTAAAATTAATATAATAGGTCAAAAAACATCAGTCCTATATATTATAGTATAGATAGATAGATAGATAGATAGATAGATAGATAGATAGATAGATATAAAATGGTAAAAAAAAATAGAAGCGATAGATATAGAGATAAATATACTAAAAGTATATTGTCCGATTGAAAATAAAACTCAAAAAATATCAAATAAATTAAAGATTTTTCACAAAATAAAGGAATGAAAAAGAAAACAAAGCACGATTACATTAATAAACATGACCATAGTAACTATAATTAAAATTTTATAGCATAACTTGGACTAATAAATAAGAAAATTATGAAGATACATGAAATCCTTTGAAAAAGTTACCTTCTCATGGGGCGGTACCTGAACAAAAGATTAAAAAAATATATTTTTTTATTAAAAAATTTTAAAAAAATCATAAAATAGACACACATACATAATATATAAATTTATCATTAAACAAAATATGTATAAAAGTATCTTACCAGGATACTAACTCCATACTATAATTAGCAAAAGCAAATTCTAAAACTATAGGAATTTATAACTCCCAAAAGCATGTAGAGTTTAAAATTATAGCAATTTATCACTCGTGTATAGTTTCAATATAATAATAAAAAATACAATTTAATTAAAATTAGCATAATTTATGTGTGGATATTGTTTTTACTCTCTCACGCAATGCTAAGAAAAAAAGGATTTGTATTAAAAAAATATATTTCTGGATAGAGTACAAATAAATAAAAATATTTATGTGTGGATATATTCTAAAAATCAGTACTACAACTTATTTTTATACTTTAAATATGCAAATAATATGTATAAAAAAATATATAAATTATTCTTGGGCAAATTAATGATATGTAAAAAAAATTACCTCTTTATTGATCGGTACTTGAGCAAAACTTCAAAAGAAGATAATTATGTGTTAAAACGCGGAGGAAAAACTATAAATTAATATATAAGTAAATACTTCAATATATTAAAATATAAATGTATAGTAAATGTGCAAGAAAAAAAACACTAATAATTCATAAATTTTCACTAATATATATATATACACAAAAAATTATCTTCTCACCCAACACACTTGAACAGTAGCTTTAGAAGAATATATTTCTCTATCAAAAAATTTAGGAAAATCATAAAATTAAAAACACATACACACATAATACATAAACTATCACTGGATAAAAATACGTATAAAATCACAGTGCCACATATTCTATCTGAAAATTAAAAAGAGACGCAAAACTATGAATTAGTATACAATAGATACCTTAAATAATTAAAATATAAATATGTAGTGAATCAAAGAACAGATCCAATATCAAAGAAGAAATTACCCGAGTTGTATTGAAAAATTGTGCCAAAAGCAACGTTGTAAAACTAATGTCGTAAATAAGTTTGTGCCAACTGCATCTCTATATAAAAATGTTTTTGTGGGTTAATCAATTATTTAACTTAATTATATTGCTTAATTATAGCGTAGATTTATAAATTGGTAATAGTAACAATTCATATAATTATATGCCTTAATTATAGCGTAGATTTATAAATTGGTAATAGTAACAATTCATATAATTATATGCCTTAATTATACCGTGCATATCCCGCTGAATTATATAGCTTAATTAAAGCATAGATTTATAAATTAGTAATAGTAACAGTTTAGATAATTATATAGCTTAATTATATCGTGCCCCAATAAATTAGAATTCTAAATTTACCTATAAATCAAATTCTTGACATAAATTTATGGGATTAATATCTCAATTAGTGGGATTGAGTAAATAATTTGAAAAGTTGACATAAATAAAATGATATTAGTTGACTTTTCTAAATTTATGTTATTAATGTGTTAATTAGTTGAATATAATAAATAATTAAAATATTAAATAGGTTGAAAAATTAACTGACCAATGAAATAATTTTTAAAAAATAAAAATGTTCAAAAAAACCACAAAATTTTATTCAGTCAAAATTGACATAATTTGGATCAAAGACACACTTCCTATATATTATAGTATAGATTTGTAATTATGAAGCTTCCAACCAGGCATAATTTTTTTTCACAAAAAAATCATTAACCATCGGATACTTGTAGAAGTGTCAAAGTGGAAGTGCTTGTACTAAACCACATTAAATCTTAAAAAAATTAATTTTATCGCAACATGTCAAACATTGTATTTGATGTTTTTCATATAAAAAATCATATATTTGTTTCAAAAAAAAAAAATATAAAAAATCATATATATATATATGGATACTTGTAGACTGTAGAGGTGTCAAAGCCGACGTGCTTGTACTGAATGTACAAAATGTACTAATATGATTAAAAAAATCAGGGATATGGATATAAATGTTTCTAAAAGTATTTGTATCCATGAGTTTGAGTCGCATAGAAAATAATTGAGGAACTGATAATTTTATTTTCTTAAATGCCCAATTCTTGAAGTATATGGGTAATTTTCTAATTTCACAAATGCGCCAATAATTCCAACTTAGTGGGAGTTTGCAAAAATAAGAAAGGGATTCAAAAATGAGGTGAGTGGTGGACCTAACGTTACAGATAATATTATACCTTATCTTTGGCTTATCCCTTCACCATTTGTACCCCACATTACATTTTATTATTAAATATTTGTACGGAGACATAGAAAATAACATCAAAAAGAAAATAACATACGGGAATATGCCCAAAATGACCTTATGCCTCATTATTTCTCCTTTTTTTTCCCCGCCTCCAATTAATATTTTCCATGTAAAAAGTTTAATTACTATATGTTGTGATAAGTCTAATTTTGAGTATGGGGTGTGTTTAAACTTACAGATCAATTGTTCTATTATTCGAAGTATTTTTAGAGGTGACGATAAATGTCCTAATTTTTTTATTTTCTTGTCAACTAATAAGAATGTTTTATAGTATTTGTTTATTATATGTACTGAAAGGGAATTTTAAGAGAACGGATACAAAATTTAACAATAAAATGGCATTAAACTTGTATAACTTTTTTGATGAATAATGTGTTGGCTTAATTAACATCAAAATGACATTCAAAAATTAGTTGTTTATAGGAAAATTATCAAGTTATTGTATATTGAAAACTATATGTAGGAAGAATTGTTAATTTGAAGGCCATATTTTAAAATTTTTAATATAAGATATTTGACGCATTCTCTTCATGTCCAAGATCGAAGAAGATATGTGGGATCACTGGAGATATTTTTGAATTGATATGAAATATTTGAAACACACCTCTTACACCCAACATAGGCAACTCCAAAACATCAAATAGTGAGGTCGAAAAAATAAATTCCTAATAAAATAATATATTATTTAAAAAATAAAATATTTTATTCAAAAAATTACAAAGTGAATATTTTTTAGAGTGTTCTAATATTTAAGAAATTATTTAATAGGCTATTATTTTTACTTTTGGGCTATGAGTTTTTTTTTTAAAAAAAAATTACACACTACTTTAAAAAGGGTTAACATAATCTTTTTTTTTATATGGGGTCAAAAAACTAATTTTTAAAATCATAAATTTAACTTTTTTTTAATACTCGACCTCACAATGTTGAATGTAGGGTTCTAATACTATGATAAGTAATATATTTAGCTTAACCCAGTGCTAAAAATTAGTTGCTGAGGAGCGAGTTGTTAAGTCATTATATATATTGAGTCAATAGGAGTTGATTTAAATGGTTAATGAGTTTATTCTCAGGACAAGGTCTTGAGTTCGAATTTCACTTGAATATATATGAATTCTTTTTTAAAAAAGTCATTATATATTAAAAGCCACATCTTTACAATTTCAAACGGAACATTTAATATTTTTACTCGTAAATGCACCATTCATTCAACCAAATGAATAAATATTCTCACTTCAGCTGTCAAGCAACTTTAAATTCTTTTAAGTAATCGTCATATTTTCACAATGTCTACAAATTGAGAGAATATACTAGTTATAGTTAACAACCGATGGCGAAATCCTTTTTTATGCAAAATATTTTAGGCGTTGAAAATCTCTTTGTGTTATTTTCAAGGAAAATCTGAAAAGATTCCCAAACGGTTGAGAAAACATCTTACCAATTTCCATGAGTTAAATATTGTGCTAAGATTGGATTAAAATATGAGCAAAGGCTTATGCTTATTTTAATACGTTAATTTTATTCTCCAATAAGACTCTTATTTGGTGACAGCTATTTCCTTTTTTCCTACACGTAGAAACATGAACAAGTTTCTTGCGTTGATTATTTCCAATCTAAGGAGTTGTAATGTTACCCATCATTTTGTATTCTTTGCTAAGAAATATACTTATTCTTATGATATAGGAATATTTAGGTCGAAGGATGCAACTCTAGTCTGAAATAAATAATGTTTTCGTATTCAGTCAATATTCACAATGACTTAAATCATTTTTTCTATCTTATAAATAGAGATGGAATTAAAATTTAATAATAAAGGAGTAAAAACTAAAATACCTAAAATTAAAGAGATAAAATTTTAAAATTTGAAAAATAAAAAGATAAATTATTTAAACTATATATATAAATTTAAAAACATTTTAAAATTGTGTGTTGTGTGTGGGGTGGGGGTGGGGGTTTTGCTCGTAGACATCATTTCGAATATGTAAACTTATTACCAAAGATCATGTCATGCTCTACTTTATTAAATTTATATTATATCTTACTTCATGTATATCATTTCGAATTTATGACTTTATCAGGATAAATTATGTCATACTCTAATTAGCCAACTCCAAGAGGTAAACTTAGAGATATGAGAAGCCAAGAAAATACTACGTAGAAGATTTAAGTTAAACGAAATATGTTTACCTGAAAAACATTGACGCAGGTTGAAAAAACAACAATAAAATCAAAATTAGAAAATTTAAAAAGTTTATATCTTTGCGGTGAGCTTCATGCTAATTTAGTCAAAATTGTTCGAATCTCTAAATAAAAAAAAGCTATTACAATTTATACTTTAATAATTCAATATGAATCCAACCCATAACAATACTTTTTTTTTCAAAATAACTATATATTTCTAAGAAGTACGTTGCATAGCTAGAAATACCACTAACCAGTTGGAAAGATTCATGGATTTTCAGGAAATAAATAATCAAAATTATTAAGTCAAAGATTACAAAATTATCATTATACATCTCCAACTAAAACACAACGAACTAATTTCTCCCAGTTAATTTAATTATTGAAAAGGGGGAGAATTAAGTATTAGTTAAGGATCCCTTAGTCATGCACCTAAGTTTGAAGATGAGTTATTTAATCATTTTGGGACAAATCAGATCCTAAATATGTTGTCTTAGACAACATTGTCTGTTACAAAATTTTAAATTTTCTTAATCCCATCAACTTGCTACTAATTAATTATGTGATTTCTATATCATCACCGTACCGTATTGGCTGCAGTGCCCTTGGAATCAATTCGATTACTCATCTTATTAGCTCCCACTAATCTTGTAATTAATTAATTTAATCATGGGATTGGCTAATTAATTAAATTATCTTCAATATATATAAAGACCCCTTGATCTATGCAAAAATTACATTAATGCCCAGAAAATAAATAAAATTATGGTCTACTTTATGAGGAGAGAAAATTTCTTCCCAGATTATTACAGTTTAAAATATTTTATGAAATACTTGCCGACAGAATTCCTACCATGCAAGACTATGATGCAATGTATATTTTTTAAGTCCAATAATATTGTAAAATAAAAATGTTTGATTTTCTTTTGCTTACGTCTGTCTCAATTACAACGATTAATTATTTTATTAAATTATTAACATTTTAAAATATAAGATAATTGATAAAAAATTTTAAGTTAATGTATATCAATATCGGAATCAAATTCTAAGAATTGATTAACAAGATGAATTAGTCTCCTCCACTCGACGCACAACATGATGTAAAATCGAGATGATGTACTTTTACTTCTTTTGTTTATTCATCTAAAAATAAAAAATGAATAGTTGAAATAAAAGCCCTAATTTTTTTTTTCGGTCTTCGGAATAAAAGCCCTAATACGCATGATGTTCCGTAGCTTTAGCATGATATGACTCATCGCCTTATCATCTTGTCGATTGGTAAACTTATGGATAGCCCTATTATTCTTATAATAATCATTAATAAATGTCACATTTTCACCCAAAAAAATAATAATACTAAATGTCACATTCAGTTTGGTACTATATATATCCTATCTCAGTTACAAGTTCTAACAATGAGTATATATGAAAACATATATAAAATATCAATGAAAAGGATTTTACATGTGTTCCACCGATAATATACTTCTATGAATACGGTAATAAAAATAAAATACGATAGATATAATGATATATATTTTTTTCTTTTTTAAAATTTTTACATGAAAAGTATCAAGTGTAAATTTCCAACATAATATGATAAAATGATATTTTTAAAAATATTTGTACATCTTATACGGTGTTCTACTCTTATATAAATTGTTAATAACTATATGTATTTATATATATGCATTATTTCTAAGATCCGGTGTATGTATATTTTTTCTAATTGAAAACATAAAATTTTTTTAAGGTTTCATTATTTATGAGATTTAAATACTTGCGTTAAATTCTATTTTAATCTGTCTAAATAATTAGAGCTCATAAATTGTTCTCTTTTTTTTTTTTTTTTGAAATAAGAAAGTCTAGTTCATAATCACACGAAAGTTCATAATTAATTAAGTGTTTTTTTAAACATAATTAATAAAGTTTTAATTTAACAAATGTAACTTTTTGTTAGTTTTTCTTACCTACGAACGGGTGCATTTTCATTTTTCAAAGAATATCAAATACGATATTTTTTTATTAAAATTCTTATAAGAATATTCTTACAAGAA
Source organism: Lippia alba (assembly GCA_037834125.1). Classification (NCBI taxonomy): domain Eukaryota; kingdom Viridiplantae; phylum Streptophyta; class Magnoliopsida; order Lamiales; family Verbenaceae; genus Lippia; species Lippia alba. Next base: position 15,548,498 of record JBBMKE010000003.1, read on the forward strand.
TATCAAGTATGACATATATAGGCAACTAATGCTTCATTAAGTTGGCTATATATCCCCAAGACATTTTATTTCAAAACCTAAACTTATATTTCCATATCCAAAAGTGGAACAAAAGATTTATACACGAATACTTTTAAAACTTAATATATTAATTATTCATGTGATGCTTTTATGTAGAATCTCATGCTAGATATTTCTTATGTGGAAACGGAAAACTAAAAAAAATATTACTATCATATTATGTTCGGATGTTTATTCTTCTCTAAATACATATATCATGGAATAGGATATAATTAGAACACAGACAAAAGAATAAATTTAGTGAATCAAGAATTTCCTTTATTCTTTTCTTTACGTAACTTCTTGTCCAAATAAACATATATCATCAAATTCCCTAATGAAATTATTATAATCATATTATATAATTTTTCAATAGATGGAATTCATAAAATAATCTTTTTTTCAACACGTACATTAGAAGGTATTAGATGATACTAGATAGGACCAAAAAAAAAAAAAGAATATAATGATACCATTAGGAAAAAATATTGGTGCCGCCCTGATTAAATTATCTGTTAATAATTGAGAAATTACTTTTTCCAAAAATAAATATATCCAAGAAGAAAAGGCCTTTTCCTATCTAATTTCACTTTGGTTATATTATAATCAGAACGGACATATATGATTTAATAAACAAAAAAAGTCATCAAAATTATGGTCGGTGTATCTTATAGTTAACGATCTGATAATATACTATATTAATCAGATATCTCGTATTTTAAAAATATAATTACTATTAAATATTAATTGGATAACTTTATAAGTGGTTCAAATGGATTCGAACCCTAATAAATAAAATAAAAATCTCAAAAAATATACCTCAAACTAATCATATGATAAAACATACATATATATATATGAAACAAAACAAAATATATTTTTTAAACATTATAAACAGAATGGCAAATATTGAAGAATTAAATGCAGCCATTATTGATAACTTAGACTAAATTATTACGTACTAATAATGTCTAACAATTTCCTGTGCTAATTCCTCCTCCCAAACAACTCCTTATCTTTATCTTTATTTCGTTTAAATTCAATAATAATAATAATTGCAATATAATAATTAAATTCCAGCAAGGCATTGTACGGCCGTCACGTTTCGCATGTCTTTTTCCTCATCGTATAAAATGCACTCATTTTTCCCATTTTCACTCAATTCCATATTCCCATTTCATTGAGATTAAAACTTAAAGATAAAAATTTCAGCGAAAATATGTCGCGGTGCAGTGAAACGCCGTCCTCCGCCGTGAGCGGCGGCGGAGTCGGCGAGATTATGTTGTTTGGCGTCAGAGTTAAAGTTGATCCTATGAGGAAGAGCGTCAGTATGAATAATCTCTCCGATTACGAGCCTGTTAATAATCC
>JBBMKE010000003.1:15576297-15590670 GCA_037834125.1 Lippia alba
AAAGTTGATATGGGCTGCTTATCGTTCTGTGAATACATAGACAGAGTGATTCAAAAGTTCAAGACCTTAAATTTCATCACTGGAGCAGATGTTGATTTCTATCAACATCTGGATAGAATCATTCAAATATTCAAAACCTTGAAAGAAGAGTTTGTTGAGTTAAGAGAAGAGAAAAGGATCAGGCAAGAGCAGCAGCCCAGTGTTTCTCTGGCTGCTGCCGCAGGTTCATCAGCACCACCTGCTCCCTTTGGAAAGAATACTATGGTGGGATTTGATGATCACATGGCTCGAATCAAGGATCGGCTTACTGGAGGTGAATCTGGTCTCCAAGTTTTCCCAATCGTTGGCATGGGGGGAATTGGTAAGACCACTCTTGCTCAAAATATTTTCCATGATCTTTGTTTCAAGAACTTTGAAGTACGTATTCGGTTTACAATATCTCAAGAATTTAGGGTGGCAGATATTCTTTTAGGTCTTTTAGGAGAAGAAAAAGAAGGCAGGAGTCAAAATATATCTGAATTAGGACAAAGACTGCACAAAAAGTTATTTGGTCGCAGATACTTAATTGTTCTAGATGATGTGTGGAGTGTCAATGTTTGGGATGATCTGAAACTTTACTTTCCAGACACTAGGGAAGGAAGTCGGATTATCATCACGACTAGGTTGTCTAGTATTTTTTGTTCTTTAGGCCATGAGAACTATTCAGTTGATTTTCTCGACGATGGGAAAAGTTGGGAGTTGTTATGTGAGAAAGCGTTTGGGAAAATAGGTTGCCCTGATCCTAAGTTGGAGAAAATTGGAAGGGCTATTGCAGGTCGTTGCAAAGGACTTCCTCTTGCAATTGTCGTGATAGGTGGGTTACTCTCAAAATCAGATGAAACCTTGGAGAAATGGGAGGAAGTTGCGAAGAATGTGAACTCGATTGCTGACTCAAAAGATGGCGAGTTTTGCTTGAATATATTGTCTTTGAGTTACAAGCACTTGCCTATTCATCTCAAACCATGTTTTCTCTATATGAGGGTTTACCCCAAAGATTATAACATAAGAGTTTCCCAATTAATTCAATCTTGGATTGGGGAGGGATTTGTAATCTCTAAAGAAGGTAAATCTTTAGAAGAGGTTGCTGTGGAATACTTAAAAGATCTTATCGATAGGAATTTGATTTTGACCAATTATCAATTCAATCGTTATGGCGAAATGAAGAAAATGATTGGTATCCATGATCTTTTAAGAGACTTGTGCATCAGAGAAAATCGAAAAGAAAATACTTTCCCTATTGGTAAAGTATTCGTGGATAAACTGCTGCAACCAGAGGATCATCTGCGGAAAATAAATAATATTTATGAGTTGTGTGGTGAAGGGGAGTTATTGGCGCGTATAATTTGTGAAAGGATATGCCCACACATTGATAGATTATGGCCGGAGGATCTTATACGACATACCTATTGGAGATATCCTCGGGTAACCACAAAATTGCGGTACCTTAATGTCAGATATGACTTTTTTCAGTTCTACACCTATTTTGGAACCTAAGAACTCTAGTTGTTGATCCATATGAACGTAGTGTAACAAATTTGCCCTCTGAAATCTGGAACATGCCCCAACTTAGGCATGTCAAGATTGACAAGGCTGTTTTACCTGAGCCCCCAGTTACTCCAATAGACGGCAAGGATTCAGTTATTCTGGAAAGCCTAGAAACACTCGGCTATTTAACCGACTTTAGCTGCTCAGAGGAGATTACAGCAAGAATCCCGAATGTTAAGAACCTCAAGATTGGTTATGTCGACACAGTTTCATTTCCCTCATACAGTCACTTTGAGTACCATAATCTCACCCGTCTGCATAAACTTGAGTCATTGACCATTAATTGGAGTAGCTTTTATTATATCTTCCGATGGAAGATGAAAGAGTTCCCGCGTTCACTGAAGAAGCTGACATTGAAACGTTGTCGATTTCCTTGGGAAGATATGACGATTATTGGTTCGTTGCCCAATCTTCAAGTGCTCAAGCTATATGATGATGCCTTCCACGGACACTGCTGGAATCCAGTTGAAGGGGGATTTCTTCAATTGAAGAAATTATTAATTGAATCAAGTTCTCTCATGACTTTCAATGCTGAAAAGGACCACTTCCCTAAACTTGAACACCTCCTACTTTGTAAGATGTATTATTTAGCGAATTTCCCAGAAATAGATACATTGCTTTCTATTACTCTTTATGGTTGCCGTAAAAAACTTGTTAATTCGGCAAAAGAAGTAGTAGCGGAACAACAAACCTATGGAAATGAGGGCCTTCAACTTCATGTTAAACTAGGAGGAGTTTTTGTTTAATGTCGGTGGAGAAAAGCAACAAATTATGCCTCTTTTCTTTGGCTGAATGAAGTATTGCAAAGAAGAGTTGCATTTGTTTGAAGTTCAAATAATGCCTGTGTGTGTGTTGCAGTTTGAATAAGGATTTATATGGAAGAGATCTTTTGTTTGTTATTGTTTGGAATGCTAGGAGTCTGGTTGAATAGTTTTCTTTCTTCTAAGTTATTATGAACTTGGATTAGGCTTTTTTTTTTTTTTTAACAGAGTTCTGAATTGTAACATGTATTGATGGATTGTATTTGCATAATGTTCTATAAGTTTTTGAAGGTTTGTTTGAAAATGAGTTCATGAAAAAATAAAAATTAAATAAAATAAAAAAAATGGCATTTTCAATATTTCTTGCATAATTATATGAAAATAATATTTATAATTTAAATAAATTTATGAAAAACCCCACAACAAATTATAAAGATATATTGAACTCCTGTTAGATCAATATGAGTTTTGCGACTGAAACTAGTTTATACAAAATATTGTTCGTCTAAAATTTTTTATTTTTACACCCATTTTATTTTTTAGTTCGAAAATATTGTACGTCTAATTTTTTCTTTTTTACACCCATTTTATTTTTGAGTTCGAATATTACAGAGCGCAATATGTGAACCGAGCTTTCGAATCCAATCTAATTATGCCATTCATAAAACTAGACTTTAAATTCTAGAAACCTCTAAACATTTCTTAAGGGGTTTCATCCTACTGGATCAACAAACTTTGGCAGACACTCTTCAATCGTCATTGTTGGGACAAGAATAGCGAGGTCAAAATGGCATAGTGACAAATACAAAGTATTAAGACAACATAGTTTTATTTAGGGCATAAATATATCAATGGTTTTCTATAAAGAGGATGCTTTGAATACTAGTCATGGAGACAGTCTCTCAATTTTCCAGACTCTCTTTCCATCAACTTCAGCTGGAAGGTATCGTAGCCTGCCAATGGAGGTTGTAATAAAATGCTAAATTCAGCAAATTTGCAATGATATATCATCATGCCAAGATACATGGGATAGTTAAAACATTAAAGAAAAGGATCTCTTGATGAAAACATATATTCTTTACCTATCGTGCAAGCGCGATTGTTGTCCTTGCCAGAACTCGAAAACTTCTGGTTTCAGTCTATATCCACCCCAATAGTTCGGTTTTGGAATCACGCTTCTGCATAGATCGGAGAAAAGGAACATGAAAATAAATTATTAGATTACTACTATACGAGTTGAATTTTTAAGAGATTGAGGATGAAAAACTAACCCATCAGAATACTTGGCCTCGAGCTCTTCCTGTTTTTGGTGGAGGAGCTGCCTTCCAGGTATTACCGTGCTCTGGAGACAAAAAGAAGTTTTAATGAATCACCAAATAAAATTGTATAGGGGTAATTACACTAACATAAGAGGGTTGGCTTAATTACACAAATTTCACCTCAGATTGAGAAGATAAAAAAAACGTCCTACCATATCCTGAACTTTGGCCTACTGTATGCTATTAACTATTACGTATGATCATCATGAATTTAAAGTCAACTATTGACCTGGAATCAAACTCAACAATCATCGATGCGGATGTAGTATAAATTCCGTGCAAGTGGAGGTTCTTGCAATTTTTTGTCATTTTCCAAATCTCAGGGGAGGCTCAAGAGTTGTAACTATATTCGGACAGAACAACACAAAACCTGTTTGCTAACAATTGCTCCAATCTGGCTGCCTCTGGGACGGCTATGGAAGTACTGTTCAGATTCTTCTTCTGAGACCTTCTGCACTGATCCTTCAATTCTTACCTAAAATCCAGAGGAAGAATAATGACTATTTACTTTCCCAGGAATTCGAACAAAAATTGATTAAAATGAGGAATACCTGACGATTCAAAGCAGCCCAGTAAAACAGGAGAGCAGCTTGGGGATTTTCTGATATTTGACGAGCCTTGTGACTTTCATAATTTGTATACCTAATTATAAATAGGAGATTAAAAACTTCTGCAAAGGGGATATCGCGACGAATTCCAATTAGGCAGAAAAAAGAGCAGAGTTTACCAGACAAAACCATCTTTATCGAATCCTTTCAGCAATACCATTCTTGAAGAGCTGTGACGAAGTAATAAGAAAAACTTAATCATACAATCATAATAAGTCAATTTAGCATATTAAACATAACAATTAGGCCAAAACAAAGAAAATTACGGTTTGCCATCCTTTCCAGTAGTCGTAAGGGCCATAGCATTTGGTTCCTTTGTGCCTGCTGCCATTGCATCATCAAACCACTTTTGGAACTGCAGCATTGCGAATGGTTAGCTTTTATGGCCAACTTCTTGGTATACAATCTCAGAATTCTAAAAAGTTCTAAAAACTCAGAAAAACTAAATGATACCTGATTAAAGGGATCAGCTCCAACTTGGTCCTCAGATAACTCAGGCGAAATGTAATTTTCTCTAAGAGCTGATATGTCGACTCGTGGAGGCTTACCTATTCGGACACACATAGAAGTTCCGGAATATTCTGGAAGCTCAAGCTTGAACTTTTCCACAATAGAAGGGGGAACAAATCTGCCTCCAAGAAAATGGTGAGGGCCAGAAAATCTCTTGGCACATAACTTTGGAGCAGTTAAGGAAACCTACATACAAGTTTCAATGCTTTCTAACATCCCAGATGAAGAAACAGCAAACGGAAAAACCCATCCGAGAAAAGCTAAAGTTTGTAATGATGAGTACGTACAAGCATGTCGGGCTTAATGCCTTCACCACTGAGATCACCTTCTTCAACATGCCATCCGGATGGAATATCTACAGAGACTATGACAGGTGATCCCTGATTCCTTTGTTTGGGATTTCCTAAATCAACCAATCTTTGTATCAGATCATCAAAAGGAGGCCTCGGGCTCCCTGCACGAGTTGAGAGAATTAAATCAGAGATAATATAAATGACTGAGTTAGTTAAAAAGTGCTAAAAAAATATAAATGACCAAAGTTTTTCTGCCTGGGTGCAAGTTCTAATAATTTTCCTGCTACAGTAAAAATGTTATTTGCAAAATCATTGAACCCTTAATATAGCAAGGCATTCTTCAACAGGGAGCAAATATCTTTAAGTGGTTACAGGAATTATAGAAGATAAACATGGCGTTCTCATTGGATTAACAGAAAAGTCATGTTCAAATGACTAAATTTATTGTTTCCACTTTCCACTTAGAAATGGATGATTTTCTAGTGGTAAACAAAGGTTATCATAAAGTCCATCATTACACAATAAGATGATTTATCGCTTGTTCAGTCAAATAAAAGCCATACATAAAGCTGTCATATTACCAAGCTCTAATCTCATACACTTCATGTACTCAATAGGTCTATACTTTGTTGGTATCCAAAATCCTTGGCAGATTTATCTGATTAATTTACTGGAATCAAAATTCCAGGCAGACAAGAAAATGGGTATCAATGAATTTCCCCAATCCTGTCCCCCGCCCAAATCAGCTGAATGAAGACAGGTTGAATTAAAATAGAAACCTGGTATTGTTACAAGATTTTGTTAAAAACAACCTATTTTAAAGAGGAAAAAACAAAGAATAAGTAGCATCAGCCCAGCAGATAATTCACTTGGCACTAATATATCCACTCAGATATATAGATATTCTATGTCAAATTAAAATTTTAACATTAAAAAGAAGTAATTACCATGAAATGAGAACCCAAACATGGCATCCACTACAATGTCAAATCGTTCTGAAAAATCCACTGGCAGATCCTCAACAGACAGGAAAGGGATGGAAAGCGACTCTAGCTACAAGAAAACAACCACAATCAGTGTTATGTTATTTTCTTCTAGTATACGTGAGATATGCTCTATACCTGTGTTACAAGCCCAGTGTAAAGAGGCTTAGGTGTACGTTTCGGATAGCAGATAAATGGTTTATAACCAAAGTGATACAAATGGCGGGCAGCAACAAGACCATCACCACCATTATTCCCAGGGCCACAAATAGCAAGAACACGGTTATGCTCAGATGGCTTATAGACCTGAAGAAATAAGAGCGCTGGAATCATGTAGTGCTGAAAAATCTTAATCAAAAACTTTATCCATCTCTTTTAACAAATCAGAATGAAGAGACACAAACAATTTATCATTATTCATCTTGAATCATCGACTTATATGATTAGATAAATCAAGCACTGTGAAGCTCAAACAAGCTCTTCTTAACTTATCCTAAGAAGCAAGGATTTGTCCTGAGAAACTGAAAAAGTATTCCTCCTCGGCACATATATATTATTAATTCCTGACTCAAGAAAATGAAAAAACCAAACAAGTATAATGGTATATATACATTGACACTCTAGAATTAAGCACGAAAATGGGAATTACCAGAACAACTAACTACATGACAACACGGGAAGAACTCACCTCGGCAATTGAAGTTGCTACACTCAAACCAGCCAATTCCTGCATTCAGAATTCCCCAAATTTCACTCATAACAGCTCAATAACTCGACCCAAAAGCAAACACAAACAGAAACGAAAATCGAAAACAGAGGAAAGAAATCCGACCATCAACTGATCAACACTGAACCCAAGTGGACCCATTAGAATTTCATCAATTTCCGCCGCTTCCCGCTGATTCAAGTAGGACACAGACTCTGGGTCACTCACAATTTTCGCAGACGCCATTGATAGTACTCTAGTCTCCGAAATCGAACAATATCCACGCGAACCAACCCTCGAAAACGAACTCAAAATCCCCTGAATTCACATCCAAAACACCAAATACCAATCAATCAGTAACTTCTTTGCAGAGTAACCTTCAATACATAATAGAAAGAGAGAGAGAGATTCTTACAAGGTGGAGAAGAGGAAGGTTGAGATTGAGATGGTGATGATGATAGTTAACAATGGGGAAATTGGGTGATAATCGAGTGAGGAGACATTTCATGATATTGCTTCTTCGCAGCAATGGTGCTAATGCTACCATTTCAATCTCAACAAAATTAATATCCAGGCCCTTTTCGAGGCTTCTATCTTTTTCTCTTTTTTCTGTGTTTTTTAATTAAAAAGAATATTGTTATTTCCTAAAACACCCTATTTAAAGCATTTATTTATTAATAATTGTGTAGGTATTATTTTATTACTTTGATAGAAATATTTTTTAGAGATTATTCCAAAGCAATAAATGAAAAATGAATATGTATTCTACTTTGAGTTATTAATTTTTTAGAATAAATGTTATATTTAGTTTCTAAAGTTCTAAGTTTCTGTCACTTTGATTTCTGAAGTTTAAAAAATAATAGATAAATTTCATATGTTATTAATTTAATTTTAATTAATCCCTCAACAACTTTTTCAACGAAAATTTGGTAGGAATTTTTTTTTGTAATCGGTCTTAAAAATATCACTTTAGTACAAGACAAAAATATCATTATTAATCACATACATGATGTACATGAATTTTTTCTGATCATATTCTTACCGGAAAAGTGAAAAAATGACTAATTTGAGACAATTTAATAATATTAATGATTTATTTGTTGATTCTGAAATTTTAGGAATTTAAAGTGACACAAATATAAAATTTTAAAGAGTAAACATGACACTTATTTTTGTATAATGAGATATATTAAACCAACTATAACTCATGAATAAATATTTTATATTTATTAACATAAAAAGAGAAAATGGAAAGTAGCAACAAAACCTAATTTTCCAAATTGCAAAATTTCGTCAAGTCACCAAACCGAACCCAAACACCTATTCTAGGTTCAACCAACCTATGCAACATATAGTTTCATAGGTAGTTAGTTATATATCCATTTTTTAATCAAATCCAATAAATGTTGTAATTCAATTCAACGAATAGCATAACTAATTAGAAGTTCGTATTTTTATATACCTAAAAATTTGAATACTACAATGACATGATTGAAGAGATTTATACTTAAGGTTGGACCCAACTCCAACCAATGAAATATAAAGAAACACTCAACATAAATAAATTTACACTAGCATGTCTTCAAGGCTCAGAATGTATAATCTCAAATCATAAAATTCTGGAAAAGAATCAAATTACATGATATATTAGTGACATTTCATATCACATAAGATGGTAAATTCAACTAAACCCATTGAAACCTTCAACATTCACAACAAAAATCACTTTAAAGTTTGACAAAGTCTAGCTAGAATGAAGACCAAATCCTCATCAAGAACTCATATTTCATACCACAATAATACTCCATAAACCCCAAGAAAACAAAATCAAAAGCATATGTACAAACAGTCTTGACACAAGAATCGTAAATCTACACAAATCTTCTAAAAATCACAATATTTTATTGAAAAAAACAATAATCCAAATGTGTATGTGATCTTTCACGAAGAAATCATGCAAAACAAATATGAAATCAACGTTTCTTTTGGCACTTGTCTTTGATCCATTGAAGCCCATTAGAGGTCCCTTCTTTCACCTTCTTGACGCCGGTGGTCGCCGCCGATTTGGTTTTGCCCAGCCCTTCTCCCACCTTCTTCCCGTACCTCGCCGCCGCGCCGCCACCGCTCTTCTTTTTCTCCGGCGGAGGGTCTGTGACAGTGTCCCACTGATCAGCCCACGAACCACCGTCCATTTCCCGATCGGATTTTTGCTCCTCCTTTGTTAGAGAGGGAGAGAAATTGAGAGAGATTATCGGAAGATGGAAATCTGGATAAGGGTTTGTAGCTTTATAGACCGGAGATCGAGAGAATTTGTTAAGTAAAGATTTTGTGGAGATTTACTATATTATAGGGGATAGGTTATGGTCCAACGTGAAGGAAATGATATATTTATAAGAGGAAACAAAAATGAATTATGATTGGCTCAAAGATTATTTGGAAAAAAGAAAAAAAAGGAGTCTATACGGGGAGGGTGTTTTTTAATCAAATTGTGATAATTTGAGTAGATTTTAATTTTTTAATTTTAATTATTTTTATAAATTGAGAAAAGCTCATTGATTGTCTTATATTACTTTAATTTGTATTTTAAATTCTATAACAAAATGACGCGTTCCTTTTTAACATTATGATGAATATTTTTGGAAATAATTACAACCGACTATCCTATTAGAATGCTTAATTACAATATAATTCATCTAGATCGAAAAATTACATTTTAGTCCCTCGCTTTTGAGAACCGTTTGTCGTCCCTAGAGTTCCGCTATGTCATTACAATAACACCCTTGATTTGTTGTTAAATTTGTAATTATAGGGATCGTTTTATTATTTTTGAAAATTTTAGGGATAATTTTGTAATTTTGGTCATATATTCAATATAACAACTATACAACCGTAAGGGGCATAACTGTACTTTTATAAATTTTATTAAGAACTTTAGTCCAAACAAAATTTATAAGGACTAAAACGGAATTTTACAATTTAGATGAATTGTGTTGTAATAAGACCTTCTAGCAATGTAGTCAATGAAATCCACCCTAATTTTTATTTTTATTTAATACAATTAAAGATAATACTTCAATACAATATTTATGTCATTTTCATATTAAATTCTCTATAAACATTTTCTTGAACTTGTAGCCATTCCATAACTACTTTGATCTATGTTTTAAAATCTGGACCGGGTGTCGAATTGAAAGTCTTATTAATTACTGATTTTATTGGTTCAATCGGTTCGACCATCGATCCAACCAGTGTGACATTATAATATATAATAATTAAATTAATTATATACATATATATTTATAGAATAGTATAAATATTAATTAAAAATAATCAAATAAATTTAATATATATATATAATTTTAAATTGTTTTCACCTTCTTATTAATTTTCAAATACCATCTCAAATAACAGTTTTCAAATTAAAGTTAAAAATTTACAAACACTAAAGAGCAAAATAATTAATATTTAGAAAATTAGCAATATTAATAAAAGATTGATTTAACAATATCATACTTTTATTGTAAAAAAATAAATTAATGGACAATTATTAAAGAGAACCAAATACGCTGAAAAGTTATCCTAAACCCCCTTGTTTGAAAAATCTATGTTTTACATCACCAATATACAACATGTATTTTTCTAAACACCCAATCACCTAAAAAGACTGTTTTGCCCTCAAGAATTATGATAAGAAAACCATAGATTCTCACCCCGATTTCATCACCGACTCAATAAGCCCCTACATACCTTGTCTCTACCTTGCCGCCGCGTCCTTCTCCACTGCCGTTGTTGCAGCCTCGCGTTGCACTGTCCCAACCTGACAACATCGCCAATTATTATATTCATCATCAAATCCCCACTTCTACAGATCTCTTATGCTAGTTCATTTATGTGTGACTTAGCTCTCACTAATCTATGCATAGATGCTCCCATTTTTCCCCTAGAGCAAATTCAAATAGGCAATAAAGATGGAAGCATCTATGCACAGATCAGTAAAAGTGAAAGTGAAAGGTAAAGCAATAGGGGGAGTATCTATGCACAGATCTAACAAACATCCTATTGATTTTTTTTTAAAGACTTTTTGCTTTAGATTGATTGTTTTATTTTAGTTCCACCATTGATTATTATTGGTGGATGCTTTTGGTTTAACTTATCTAGCTAATATAGGTGGCGAACTTTGTTGAGTTGTGGCTTACGAGAGGTTTGATATGATAAATCTTGAGGGTGATTCATGATGTTCAATAATTAAAATGTCGGGGAGATGATTGAATCTCGGAGGTATTTGCAAAAGCATGATTGTTATCTTGAGCTGGAGATATTATATTTCAAGAAATGCAATGTAAAAAGTGCTCGCAACTTGTTCGATGAAATCTTAGAAGAATTTATCTTGAGACGGAGATACTACATTTCAAGAAATGCAATGTAAGAAGTGCTCGCAATTTGTTTGATGAAATGCCTTAGAAGAATGTAGTCACTTGGACTGATAATCTGCTGACTATGGAAGAACGTGATGCACTATATATGATAAACTGGCCATAAGATTTCTGCATATATCTAAATATATCTCTGCATATACAGATTGTGGGATTTCTGCATATATCCGATTTGGTTTGGATATGTAATTTGGAAAATTTAGCCAATTATAATGGTAATTTGTTGATCAAGGAATTAAAAATAGAGTGATAAAGTTGTAATGTAGAACTAAAAGTCTAGTTTATAGAGTGATGAAGTGGTAATACGGAACTAAAAACCCAATTTGTAGAGTGATGAAGTAGTAATGCGAAACTAAAAACCCAATTTGCAGAGTGATGAAGTGTTAATGCAGAACTAAAACCCAGTTTGTAAGTAGTAATGCCGAACTAAAAATCCAATTTGTAGAATGATGAAATAAAAATGACAAAGTAGACATGCACTTTGTAGAGTCATGACAATTAAGAATTCGAAACTCAAAAGACTATTTTGCCCTTGCCTTTTTCCTACGGTCAGTCCAATTTTACTTCCTTCAATCTTCCACTTTACCAACTCTCACCAACCACCACCGGAATCTTCTTTTTGACGGGTAATGCGGAACTAAAAGCCACTACTACATCGAGACACCTTGGGTCAAGTCTATTTAGTGAACCTGTAGTCATAACCCTCCGAATTCAAAGTTAACTTATAAAAGCTAAAATATTCTAGAGTTCAATTCCTGGGAAAACTCCCCAAATGCAGAGTCAAATGTTTGTTTATTCCCTAATTTCAAAAAAGTTTATGTTTGCTTCCCAGATGAGAATGAAAATGTTTATTTACTCCCCATTTTTCGCAAATATGGTATAAAAATTCAAGAATCACGTAACTAAATCCCCAAATGATGTATATTTTTTTCTCAATTGATGTATACACATGATATTACGAAAAATATACAACATTTGAGGATTTAGTTACGTGATCCTTGAGTTTTTATATCATATTTATGAAAGTTTTTATACCACATTTACGAAAAATGAGGATTAAACAAACATTTTTTCAACTCACTAGGACTGAGGAGTTTTCGAAGACTAACCCCTTCTTGGGTGAATTAAATTAAAAAAAAATTAAATATAGTCCGTCATTATACAAATCATAATTTTGTTTATTGCAATATTAATATTTAGGCGACCTCTTAAACTAGCTACTCATCTGTATTACCCGATGTGGGACAAACCAAGCTTTTCATACTTTTAGCATCACGAGACTTCCTCAGACCAGAAATGTAAACTAGGCGATACAAACTTTTATGGTTACATAAAATGGATGCATAACTTTCACAAATTTCATCATAGCCAAATCCTCACAATCATCAAATAATAAAAAATTTCCTATGAATCTTTCAACGAAAAAAATAGGAGAAGAAAGGGAAAGAATTCGAATTTCAAATCAAAATCATGGAAGGGAACGAGTTTGCTTAATCATCTCTTCATAAGTTAATTCAAATGGCTCTTTTGATCTGTTAATGGTATCCTTGAAGTAAGATCTTGGCTTGTGCACCACCTTGAATGTACACGAAGCTGCATTCGGAGCCGGGTTCGAGTACTTTCAGCCATTGAGGGAGCTGATAAATGTTCTTCTCTTGTGTTGGAGTGAGGCCCCATAAGGACCCTGTCAGGTTCTCGAAGTTCAGTTTCAGTTCGTTAATGGGCTTCCCCGAAACGTTCTTGATGACCACTTTGTGCCGGTAATAGGTTTCCGTGCCAACGGTCCATGTGTTGGTTATGGAATGTTGAAACTCAACGGGGTTATCTGTAAGAAACATGGAAACTTTTGAGTTTCAATATGAAGCAGTTATAGTAAAATGTTCTTGAAAACTTATTCTTGTTTTGATGGTGCTATTAAGTAAGAAGTTTGTTTTGTGTGTTATAATTTGAATGGAGTTTGTTCGTTTCCGTTCTTACCTGGTTTCGGGTTGGGAGCTGGCACGTTTCTGGGGTACGAACCTGTCGTGCATAATTTACAAGTTTAGACTAAAGAGTTGAAATATAACAATCGGATATTGTTTGTTAGCGAGATGTTCATAGCTCGATTTGAATGTGAACGGGAAGAGAAGTAATACGGATTATGTTATAAGCATAATAACACGATTTCTAAAACAATACAGACCTTCTGGTTTGTCGCTGGGAGTGGAAGGTTTTGGTGGTTTTTGATCATGGGAACCTGCAAATCGAGGCAAAGGAGGCAAATCAGACACCGTTAAAATTATTTGTTAGATCGATCTCCTCGTGCAAGATTCATGCGACTTTTTGTCATTCGATTCTGTTATATAATGCGAATTCTTGAACAAGAAACGGAAAATACATACCTTGTGGTTTGGAAGGTTTTGGTCCTTCATTGGAACCTGAAAAATAGAGGCAAATAAGTCCACCAGAATTCACAGTTCAGAGTTCAGACTACTGATTATACAAAATATAATGTAAACATAATTACAAAGCAATCCTATGTACCTTTGTCAAATTACACTAACCTCCCTCATTAAACTTAGAATTACACATACATCCCCTAGATCATTACACAGTCAGAGTGATCCCATGCAACATTTTTTAAATTTCATTGAATTCTAAAATCCGTTGCAAATATGGACAACTTTATGCAAGTTTATCAGCAAGTTTTGTCGGTTCATATCAAATTTTAACAGTTAGAGGGAGGTATTTGTAATTTTTTAAACCAAGAAAGAATCTTCATGCCACAACTAAAAATACTCCCCAGTTATTTCCAAATGTTGTGTACATGGTTTTGGAATCATTTCCCTCTTTGTGACAAGAAAACATGTCTCAATTTTTCATTTTACCTGAAGAATTTCCTGGTATGCCGCACAATTTGGAGAATACTCCTACGAGAGGGGAAGAACCAGCCAATGTGGGCTCACTTTGTTCGTAATTAGACCTATCATCAATGTATTCATCCTTATGATTCGGACCGCCAACAAGGCCTCCAAACAAAACATTGGGATTACCCTCAGCCCGTTTATACCAACTCTCAAATCCCTCCACACATCCAACGGCTGATTGAAGAAGAGAAAAGGACGGCATTGATGCACCTCTGTGGTGCACGTGCACCGGATAGTTTGGACCACAACCCACCAGATAGCTCATGGACT
>JBBMKE010000003.1:15594684-15610738 GCA_037834125.1 Lippia alba
CGCCTAGAAAGGATTATTGTGGAAGTTGACTCAAAGGCAATCATTCGTCTCATTAAAGAGGCTGACATAGTTTCTCATCCATTGGGCTTTATTATTGATGACTGTCGTACTCTTCTCAGGAAGCCTTGGCAATGTCGTCTCCAACACATTCGTAGAGATGACAACTCCTGCGCGGACGCTTTAGCCAAAATTGGCCATCAATCTTTGAGTCGAGTGGAATGGATAGATCCCCCTCATTGTTTGGTGGATCTGCTTGAAGCTGACTTGTAGTTTCCCTTGTTTGGGGTCCCTTTTGACCAAAAAAAAAAAAAGACTTTAGTACTCTATGTTAATTGATAGTTTTATTTAAAAAATCCAATTATTATCCATAATTTATGATGCACGGAATTTTTAAAATTTTATCGTCATGTCTTGTTGTGTCAAATATTGTGTTTGCATGCAGAAATGTAAAAAATAATTCATATTATCGTATTCGTATCTTATCATGTTTATATTCCCATATGCGTATCTGCGCACCATATTCCATAGTTATTTATAGAAAGTTCCGTGGGATAAAAAAAATTCCTCAAAATTTCACAAAAGTTATTGGTGAATTTGATTCGATGATAATTTAGATGAGGATGCAATAAAAAAGAAAAAGATTGAAATGGAACTAGAGAAAACTTTGGCGTGCCCCTAAATTGATATGGCATTTGCAAAAGCATTTAGAGGTGATCTTTTTGTCTATTATTTTATGTAAAAATTTAAAAAGTTGTATAAATATGGCATCTCATATCAACTTATAGGTACATATAGATTATAATAATAGGCGGTTCAAATTATAATAACAAAATTAATTCTTTTTATATTATAATTTTTTTCCTATTTTAATTATCTATTAATATACTAACCTATGTATACAAGTAAAAATAGAGATAGAAATATAAAATAAAAAAAATGTGATTGAAACTGCAATGGTATTATATATCATTATATGACATATATATATATATATGACTACGTAGCTAATAGAGTGGTAACTATATATATATATATATATCTCAAGTTGGACGCCATAAAAGATGTTATGATACGAATATAATAATATAAAACACGCATGAAAGTATTTATTAGTATACCCATTATCAACTACTAACTCGGAGGATATAACACCAAACATATCACAAAGTGTAGTTTAACGTACAATTATTGAAACAATTAATGTAAGGGATTTTAAGTTTTGGTTGCAGGAAATAATGGATGTACCATGTATGGATCTCATCTCATGACTATTCTATAGCAGAAACCAACGTGGTCTTCATATAATGCTCCAAATTCTAAATTACATCGTCTTTCACTTTTTTTTGTCGGGTCCCAAAGTGGAAGTGATAGAATTACGTGTATGTTATTGATGACACCCAACTCTTCAAGGATACATGACTAGTTCTGTATAATTGAGAGAAAAAATGTACTCAAAAGCTCGTTCCTAAAGAATACGTGACTAGTTTTATATGGTTGAGAAGAAAGGTATATATTGGGTTCGGTCAAACCGAGTTTGAACTATAATTTTTCTATATTGGGGCGAGCGAGCTCAGCAAGAATATCGAGTTGCAGGGCATGTCGAGGCCAGATATAATTTAGTAAGCAATATAAGAGAACTCGGAGGACGGGGATAAAGTAGAGACGGAGCCAAAGGGGGGGCTGGGGGCCTAAATTTTGAAAATTTCATTTTTCACTTATGTATTTTTCAAAAATTTTATTTTTGTTTCTCTTATTTTGGATTTTCGCCCCCCCTAAATTTTGAAAATTTTTGTTTATTACCTGCCTATCTTAGAAAAATTTTACTTTTGTCCCCCCTTTTATTTTATATTTTCGTCCCTCTAAGTATAGATTTTACCTCTTTTATTTAAAAATAAATAATGATTTCACCACTCTTGAAAATTTATATTATTTATATTTTTAATATTATGCATTTTCGCCCCCCCTCATCTCTACTCTGGCTCCGTACCTGGGATAAAGAGATTATCAAAGAAGAAGGATGCACCATGCGACCGATAAATCTTAATTTTCTTCTTTGTTCATATATAGTTATTGTAATAGAAATTAATCAGGAGCATTTTTGACCAGTCGTGAGCCTAACTTAAAATTCACATACATCTATACATGCATGAATTAATATATTTTAATTATCAATATATGATCCCAAACATAGAAGGAGTTAGGGGGCATGGGGTGGCCTCTGCCTCCCTTAAATTTTGAAATTTTAAAATTTTTAGTATATATTTTGGAAATGTTTATAATTTTGTCTCTCCAAATTAAAATTTTCATCTTTTTATTTTTAATAATTTAATTTTTGCCCCCTTTTATATCAAATTCGGACTCAATCCCGAATTCTAGAGTCCTGACTTCGCAGATGGGACGTGGACGGCCAGGAGTTAGATGAGCACCGTAGAGCTTTCTCCCATTTGTATTTATTTTAAAGCTTATATAACATGAATTTATTTATTTTTTATTTTTTTTGGTAAAAACATGTTTTTATTTGAACCAACGGTCAATAAATAGGAATGATTTTAGACCACGAATATATGAAATTGCATGTGTCCTGATGGTTTTACGTTGAAAAGAACGATCCACATTTAACACACAGGATGAATGACAAGGTAGGGCAATAGGCCCTTGGGAATTGCAATTCTTTCCATTTTTATGGGCATCATAGCTAACCCAAGATAGAAAAATCCCTTTTCTTTATTATTCTTCGCGTAAAGTGAATTCAAAATTAAGAAAAAGAAATTAAAAATGATCAAGAACGCCAAAGAGTCATTCAATTCGAGGTTGTCAAGTAATGGAAATTCATTTAGAAAAAGTTACTTGGGACATAATTTTTAAAACTTCCAAGGGTGTTTTATTAGTTTGGTCTTATTTGAATTTGAGTGGCTCAAAAGCATTTTGATAAATAATATAAATAATAGTGATATGATTCGTAGGAATGTATGATGCAATAATTTGATATCATACCTTGAAGAGGTTAATTGACCGAAGTCTTTCAATACTAAGCCCGGAACACGATAACTTATATTAGTGAACAAAATTCAAAAACAAATCCAAAATTGTAAGTTCGACAAACTTGAACAGGTTCCAAAGTCTTTTGGTATGAGCTTATAATAAGCCTAAAATTTAGCAAATAACCATTCCGTTCGCAGTTTTGAGCGTTTATACTCGAAATAGGTCTTATTTCAGCTGGTCCAACCTAATGAAATGCAAAATATTCAAGTTATGAGATGTTTTTTATTGTATCACTGTGAATGTAGGAACTGAATTGAAAAGATTACACCCATAATAAATTTCTGCAATATATGAACTCAGAAAATTAAAACCCGCAATAAGAAACCAAAGAAAAAACATATCAAAATTAATATTGTAACACGTTACATGTTTCTATTGTCATTTATGGTTAGCCCCACCGACATTAGCTTCCGTGGCTATACCTCGTCACACTCATGATAAAATAAAGGTGCACATTTCGTATCAACTGTAAGTTTAACTTAGTCATAAATAAATAAATAAACTCTAATTATTAGCTAATTTAGCTTCGAAAGTTATATTCATTTAAGTTAAACAAGTTATATTACCATTTATGCATGAAATTTCCTTGACCATAATGAGATATATTTCGAAAAGCTCGAAAGAGGAGCATGACTCAGCAGACAGCAAAATTGGAGGAAAGTGATGTTAGGTTAATGCTCGGCAAATATCGGACATTCAATATATCCATCATCAAAATGTATCATGACTATCTATTTACCTTTATATATTTAAAAATAATAGGACCTGACCACCCTACTAGATAAATAATTACAATACAATTTTTTATTATTATTTAAAAATTATAATTTAATTTCTAAATGTTATGAATTATTTATGATTTCTCTGTTTTGTTATAGTTTCATTAGAATTGAATTATATCTTTTCGCTAGTTTTACAAATAAAATAACAAATTCAACAAAATATGCCTATGATGCACGGATACGGACATAACACGACATAAAATTTTTTAAAAAATTTTCACGTGAGGAGTGTCGGACATGGTGTCTGGCATGAGTGTCCGCCACGACACGACACGGCAAAATGATATTTTAGAAGTGTCCGTGCATTATAGATATACACATTCCAATAAAATAATCTCGAGCTATTATGCGTATAGCAATTCAGTCCCTGACGAGATAATCCAATACTAACGGAACCCTAACGGAATAGAGGGATTACAAACGGTTATAACTTTTAGGGATTAAATGATAATTCTTGAATAATAATGAATTACATTAAAATTATCTTATCTAGCAGGATAATCAAATTTATTTTTTTAAATAATAATTAATGTTATCCTAGATAGTCTTTATCCAAATGTGTATGTGAATGAATGATGAGATGAAGTACAATTAAAAAAAAAACAAATTCCAAAGCAAGTGATAACATCCCTGACTTAAAAGTCTTAATCAGATCTGACATGTCCATACGGTTAGATAGTATTGTCCAACAATATATGAATAATTAAAAAAATAATAATGATTATATATGAAACCGTATTATATATTTGAAGACATATATATATGATACTTGAATTATATATGTTCATCAATCAACAGAAAAGAAGAAAGATTATTTTGAAGACATATAGAAGTATTCACTTTAGGGTATGATATATGGGAAAATTGAAGATATGATATATTAATTCCATCAATTCAAAGTGTTCTGTAAATTTAATTTTTTGGCAACAAAATAAAATTATATTTTAAAATTATTTAATTTAATGCACTTTTTGACCGAAACCTCATTTTGCCTCCGAAAACCCAAACTAATTTTATATGCGGCGAACTAGGGCGAACAAAATTAGTTTTCGATCATATATATATATATATATTACACCTTCTACAAATGTGTCGAAAATAATACATGCAGAAACTAAATGTGGGCAGGCATATCTTTGGATTGTTATTCGACACATGGAGTGTGCTTGTCTTTGCATGCAATTCCTCCACCAGTCATAACCTTTTTCTTTTTTGACAAAATACATCGTGCTTCAATCTTCATGTTCTTCAAATTTGCCAAGCTCACTTCAACCCTCTCCCTTCTCTATCTCTACATGTTTCTTCTCAGAGAAAAATGAGCCCAAGTTATAATCTTCAAACTTGCAGCTCAAGCAATGACTCTCCAGAAGAACCAACAAAGTACCTGAATTCCCTCCCAAGCTTCCCTTCGATCCCCTCCCTAGCACCGCCGTACGACCACCTCAACGCCGCTGTGCACCACCACTGTCTCCTCACTCTCAGACCCCACCAAAACTCCTACACTTCCTCCCTCGTCCTCGCCGGAGAACACCTCTTCACCGGCTCCTCCAACTGCGAAATCCGTCTCTGGAACCTAACTTCACTCTCGGATCACGAAACGAACCATCAAACAGATCACGAAAACACAACCCTATCAGGAAATGGCGCCATAAAATCCCTCGTTTCATCATCCGATAAGCTCATCAGCGCCCATCAGGACCACAAAATCAGAGTCTGGAAGATCCAACAACACGGAGTCACTCAATTAGCCACGCTGCCAACGATCACAGATCGTGCAATCAAACTGTTGCACCCCAAGAATCAGGTGACAGTCAGGAGGCACAAGAAATGCACATGGGTTCATCATGTTGACACCGTTTCAAGTCTGATTCTATCCAACGATCAATCCCTGCTCTACTCTGTTTCCTGGGACAGAAGCCTGAAAATCTGGAGAACCGCAGACTTCAAATGCCTGGAATCGGTAGCCAACGCGCACGACGACGCGATAAACGCTATTGTCGTCTCCGACGATGGCAGCATCTATACAGGCTCCTCCGACAAGAAAATCAAAATCTGGAAGAAGAATTCAGGCGAAAAATGTCACTGTCTGGTGGATACATTGGAGAAACACAATTCCGGGGTTAATGCTCTGGCTTTAAGTGGAGATGGGGTGGTTCTTTACTCTGGTGCTTCTGACGGATCAATTCTTGTTTGGATGGACGACGGTGGTGGGGGCGGAATGGTGGCGGTGGGGGCTTTGAGGGGCCATACTAAGGCGATATTGTGTTTGGCGATGGTGTCGGAGTTGTTATGCAGTGGATCAGCTGATAAAACAGTGAGGATTTGGAAGGGAAGTGGGAAATGTTATTCTTGCTTGGCAATTCTTGAAGAGCATAATGCTCCAATCAAGTGTGTTACTGGAAAATTTGATTGTTCTTCTTCAAATGATGCCGTGTCTAGCTATGATATATATAGTGCTAGTCTTGATTGTGATGTTAAGGTTTGGAAGATTTTCATGCCTATGTATTAAAACTTGCGTAAATTATTATTGGAGTTTTATTTTTCAATTGGTGCCCTTGGAAAGTTGAAAGATATTGTTAATCGTCGTGCATTAATTCATTGTTGAACTGCTTACCATCTTAAAATACCCAGACGGTCCTTATTTCATGTCAGTTTCTGGGTGGGTAACGAGTTAGATGTAACATGCGTTACATACATCACTTAATTCATTATCAGAACAAGTTTTATTGTGCATTTAAGTCCTACGTTTCAGATCGCGTTGATTATTCGGGATTGCGCATAACAATCATCTCATCATCAACTAGTTTTTGAGTGAGTTATATCAAACACAACTACATAATGTGGTATCAAAAGCAAGTTATATTCTACTTTGATGTTTTAAGCTTTCGATTCCAATTGCTCGACCTAGGCGTGATCCTCACCTCTTCGTCAGCTAGCTTTTGAGTGAGTCAGATCAAATGTATATTGCTTAACAAATACCGTGACTTGAGACAATGTTGTCAAAATTGAAGACAGTTTTCGGTGAAAAGAACTTTTTCCTCGGAGTTAAAAGAAGAGTAGAAATTTCGAAAATTAGGTGAAAATGACGTAGCACCAAAACTTGTCAAACTAAATTAACTAGATTCAAGAGCAAGGTAATTGTTTGGTCAATTAAGTATTCTCAAAACAAGTCTTCTTCTTTTTCGACCAATTCTTGAAACAAGTCATGATGTTTGGCACAAAAATTGGCCAACCACCGTAGAAAGTCTCCTTGACGGCCCCTCACTAAAATTGGGCAAAATCCAAATATGGAAAGCCAATTATTGAATCTCGCTCGTCATAGTGTTATGTTTGAAACCAATGAGAGTAATATGGAACAGTTGGTGCATTGCTTTCGCAAGAAGCCTTTTTGCCATCTTAATAGGGGCTTCATGTAATATATAATACTATTGTATTTTCATCCAATGAAAATAATGTAAAAAACGTGCAACGTTGTAGTTCTTGGTAGATTTGAATGAGATATAATGAAAAGTCAGATGAGTAACAGCATATTATTCATCCCGCTTTCTATTTTTGGCTATCGATTATAAAGTTAAGCTTATACAAGTTAAGAACATCGCGTTGTCCCGATTTATCAGGTTTTTTCACACACTAAGATCTGGGCTAGAATTTTCCGATCATTATGAACCTTATTTTCACACATTAAGTGAGGGTTTTACGCCTTTTGCCTAGTCCAACTTGAAAACAGAAAATACAATATTCGGGGGAAAATAAATTACGATCGAACCCACCAAATTGTATAAAATAACAAGCCTCAAAATATGAAAAATACACTTCAAAAGTGGATCATAATGGAACAAATTTTTAGTATAAAAGAGGACATGGTGAAGCAAGTTGTACAATTAGTGCAGGGCAGAGTTTAGCATTAATGTGGTTCCATTGGCAGATGTATAATAGTAGAGTTGAGGACTATATTCTATGCTTAGATATTAATAAGGTTGGTTCACCTTTTAGATGTTAGAGCCAATGTGTTGCACAGTACGCTTCATGTGCTCACTTGATGAAAACTGAAAAGCAGAGGCAGTATTGATTTCCACCCCTCTTCTTTTATGCTAAATGAATTTCAGGACAAATGGTTATTGATTTTCACCGCTCTTCTTTTATGCTAAATGAATTTCAGGACAAATGGTAAATTTGGTATATCAACTCGACCAACTGAGCGTTTTTAGTGCATTTCATTTCCCGACGATAAAATAAGATTGAATCTTCCAAATCAAGCAATTTAGTGCACATTTTTTTTATCAGAAAGTGATTTTTCCCACCAGAATGTACATGTGACGAACTAGGAGTTCGCCACATGTAAAACCGGATCGGGTTTCTGACAGGTAAAATTGAGTTCCAGTGAAAAAGTACATTAAATTGCATGATTTTTAAGATATGTCTTATTTTGTCACCAAAAAATGAAATGTACCAAAATCGCTAAAGTGATCCCATAAATTTCAAGACTCAGATTTTTTCTATTTTTTAAATAGAGTGAATTACATCTAGACCGCTTGTGGTTAGATGGATCTTCACATGAAACCACCTTAATTTCGAAACTTACTGTTTCGTCACTTATGGTTGGTTAATGGAACATACACACTCCACTGTCAGACATGAATCTAGATGCACTCTCATTAACGATTTGATATGTAGTACTGAAACTTATCAAATTGATCAATATAGAACAATCTACACGATTAATACGTTTCAAATTGATCCTTATGGTACCACCGAGGCCATCAAAACTTCTCACGATGACCAGTGTTAAACAATCGAAACCGTCAAATCTTATCAATATTAGAAAGAAACACTACTATAGCCTGAAGTTATGGAACTCACGGTGTCCGTGGTGCGATGACTGTGATACTAGACATTAATGTTTTAATAGACAACGTTTAAATTCCTATCAAAGCCTAGCATAGGGCGTATATGTAATCCATTCCCGAATAAAAAGGGATGCAAGTGTAATTTCTAAAATTATGGATAATCCACGTGTAAACACGCCTAAATGTCAAGGGTTTACACATATTTCACCCTTTCAAATGAGATTAATGTTTCACTTGCTATTGATGGGATTGCTTAATCAAGTTCTTTTTCTTAAGTAACATGAAATGGGGTTAAAAGAGCATGATTTCCAGAATGATAGAAAAGCTCAAGCTAATATTTCTCAATGAGCAGAGCCAATGATCATTTTAAACAAAATGAGCAGCTCATGCACAGAAGTGAGAACAGATGGAGGAATTGCAGAGAAGAAACACACCAGAAGAATGCATTGATGAAACGTACATTCTATTCATAGAAGAGGAACTGTAACTGTTAATAAAAATGTGGAATACAATATGATACAACAGATAACTAATAAATGCATGATAGTCCATCATTTTCTTCATAGTGGTAGTTTTGACGGAGTACCTGGAGCACGAGGATATTTTCTTGGGGTTGGGCCATCTTTCCGGCATATAATAGCCGTTCTTTGCCCATATTTGCTATGAGATTCCACTGAATTGAGGCAAAGTACAATGTTACTAATTTAAACGTGCCGAAGAACCAACATAGATATTCATAACGAAAGAATTGATAGTTGCATTGCTTTTCTAAGATCTTAAGACAGAGTAAGATGAAAGGATGCATACCAAAACATGTTTGCAAGAGAGAAGCACCCATCAAATGAATAGCTCTTTTAGCTTTCACAGTTTCCTCCTGGAAAAATGTTTATAAAGGTGATAACGGCATATTAAAGCTACGTTCATATACGTCTGCATGAGCGCATACGCATGTACATAAATATGCTTAAATGTAATAGAAGATGAACATGTAATTTTGTGCAATATATAGCTGATAACATAAAGCACCTGAAACATTTCAACTCAAAGGATCATACCTGTGGATCATGACCCTTTGCTGCCACAAACAAACCACCAACTCGTACTAGAGGAAGACAGTATTCAGCTTCCAAAGAAACCAAGTTCTCAAAGATCAATATAATCATAAAACTATAAATAAAAGGTTTCGAACAAGAATTACTAGCATTTACCAAGAACTCTCATTTCTGCAACTGCTCTAGCAACGGCAATGTCAAAACCCTCCCTGAAGTCAAGATTCTGTCCTAGATTCTGTCCTATACACAAATTCAGATTACATGAATGCATATAAGAGAACTGAGTAAAATATTAAAAATAGGGCATATGTGGCAAAAAAATTCATGCGACAGTGAGAAGCGAGAAACAATAATATATAGAAGCAAACTACATGAATGAGCAAATCATTGTTTGCTTATAACACCACCATACAAGCACATCTAGAGACCTTATATTGGTAGATAAACTACGTATGGAGTTTGACGTAATGAACTATCAATGGAATCTAAATATATTCAGCCAACTATGGAAAGATAACACAGTTAGCCGAATATATACTGCATGCTCAAAATAATATCTGGATAGCTAGAGAACAATAGAGTGAAGAAACAGTTTCATTGGATTCGGAAGTTCATTGAGTGTACCCACAATTACGACATGTATGCTAAATCGAATAACTGAATAAAACTAAGGTATCCGTCAGTGGAGAGTATCAAACTGAATTTGTATGTTATAGCTAATAAATTGCAACTAAAAATACAAACTTGAATTCATGCATCAGTTAACTGGAGCTCGGTTGCAACCTGACATTATCCATTTACTTCAGTCTTGGGTTTTGAACATCAAATTGTTTTGCAAACAGTGTGTTACAGGTGTAAATAATGTTTCCCAAACCTCCTGAAATGCAACAGCAGGCAATAGGATAAACTCTTT
Organism: Lippia alba; assembly: GCA_037834125.1. NCBI lineage: Eukaryota > Viridiplantae > Streptophyta > Magnoliopsida > Lamiales > Verbenaceae > Lippia > Lippia alba. Next base: position 15,605,321 of record JBBMKE010000003.1, read on the forward strand.
ATGTTGTGAAGATTCATACCTCAGCTCGATCACGTACAATTTGCACATTTTGCAGGCCAATAAGGTCAATAACATGCTCCAAGAAGACACAACGCTTATTCATCGATTCTAACAGAGTCAACTTCCAACCTAAGCAACAAAACCAATCCCAAGATTTAAAACCATAAAACAGTCAACAAACAAAACGGAGTACTCAAAAGATATGATCTTTACCAGGACAAGCAATGGCAAGAATTACTCCAGGAAGCCCTGCTCCACTTCCAACATCAACAACACTCAATTTTTCAAAAGAATCCCCACAATGCGACAGACTCTCTAATAGGACCTATAATCGCCAACGAGTCCTCGACATGTCTTTCCATCACTTCATTTTCCTCTTTCACAGCCGTGAGATTCATTTTCTGCGAACCCAAAACGACCCAATAAGAAAAATCGTTCAAACAACAAATAAAACCCAATTAAACAACCAAAGAGGTAACTATGCGCGAAACCTGGTTCCATTCCAGAAGAGAGTCACTGTAGAGACGAACTTGATGCTTCTGGTGAGGGGCCAAGGTTTCGAAGTGGGGAGCGACGAGGGAGGCGGAGGCGGAGACGGTGGTGGTGGCGGAGGTGCACGAGAGTGAGACAGCGGTTGTTCTGGCGGAGATGGAGTTGAATTTGAGGGTTGATGGTTTAAGAGGCGGAAGGTGTTTGATGAAAGTTCTAACAGAAAGTGGAGAAGAAGAGAGAGCTCTGTATCCCAGGGAAATTAACATCTTGGCGCCAGACCGGGCCACAATTGAACCCACCACCTCTTCAAAGAGCAAAGATTATTAATTGGATTCTTTTGTGTGACAAATATAAAAATATGCCGTGATACCCACTTGTACAAAATGGATTTGACTCGTATAATTTAGTGGAGGGACGTTATGTTATATTAGTTTAATTAGAATTTACCTCTCTGATAATTCTATTATTATTATTATTATTATTATTATTATTATTATTAATAGAGAAAGCTATACATCTCAATTGTTAGATCGGACTTTAACTCAAATAAATAAGTTTTACAATCGATCAATAATGATTGATTCAAGTGCTTAAGAAATTTCTTTTTAAATTAGTAATTGTGAGTCCAAATTTCTCACGTCCACTTTGGGAGGGTGTGTCTAAATTTATTTTTAATGGAATCAGACAACTAGTATAATAATGTGTGAATATTTATACTTGTTATTGTGTGATTAAAAATAAATTTAAGAAAAATGTTAATCAAATAAAAATTGTTATATTGCTATATATAATTGAGTTAGGCTAAACCGAGTTCATACTAAAAATTTTCATAATTTATGACTATCTCAGTTTAACCAAAAATATACTATTTGAATATCCGGAAAAATAGAATCATCATATGGATATAGAAGGTATTACATTTTTTTTTCTTTTGATAACCCTCGGCCCGAAGGCCAATTAGCTAGTTCAAATCAAAAGAAACAAAATGCAAAGCAACAAAAGGAACATCAAAAGAGCCAACGTAGGCCGAAACCGTATTCTTTGTAATGGTGTGGACCACCATATTGGCACCACGGTGAATAAAAAAAAAAACGAGCTGCATCAAACACCAACAAGTCGACTTCACATCTTTAAGGATATTCCCAATGGGAGAGCAATCTTCTTCATCACTCTAGAGGCTCTTAATAATATTCAAACAAGCTCCTTCAATCACAACTTTTCGCAAACCGAAGTCCCTCGCAAGTCTAATCGCCGAGAGGGCTGCTAGGGCCTCTACCACTGTTGGGTCAAAAGTCAGAACTATGCTTTTTCCGATCAGTCTCCCAACCAACGCAATCTCCTTCCTCATTCCTAGCTATCACACCAATAACCATCTCGGTCGTGTCCTTAAACACCATTCCATCGAAGTTCATTCTAATCTAGCTTCGATCCGGTTTACACCACTTTGTACACTAGTCGAAGAAGTGAGAGTCGCCACTTCCTCATCTAAGCTACTAATAACCTGACAACAATGAATAGCAAAATCAGGCACCTGGTGGGGTTGTTAGAATAGAATATATTAATATAAGTAATAGTTAGTTTTATTTTATTTTATTTTATATTTAGTTTTACCTGATTTGTAAGTTGTAACTATCTTTTAGTCTTATCTAGAATAACTTCCATTATAAAAGTTATATATATGTACTTAATTTGTATCTTAGAAATTATTGAGAATATACAGAATATTCAGATTACATAATAGTATTTATTCTCTTTCACTCTTTTTCTTCTGCATATCCTTGAAATTTACAACATCGTATCAAAGCGAAGATTTTATTTTATATATATTCCCCACTTTTGGAGAGGATTGAGGGAATTCTCTGTATTTGAGAGAATTATGTGAATGATTTATTCTCCGCTTTGGAGAGAATTATGTGATATTCTCCCTTAGAGAGTATTATGAGAATATTCTCCATTTTGGGGAGGATTAAGGATGTATCTCTATTTTTGGAGAAGATTATTGGATATTCCCCATTTTGGGAGAATTATGGATTTATCTCCGTGTTGAAGATGGTTGTGGGATTTATACGTTCTCCATTTTGGAGAGAACTATGGCATATTCCCCAATATTTTGGGGATGATTATGGCATCGGTTGATAAATAGAAATGTGTTTTTTCTTTTTGGGAGGATTATGGTGTCGGCTCTCAAATATTTTAAAAAAAAAAAAGTTTGAAAGATATCTATATCATGGTATCAATTTTCTTTGGGAAAGAAAGTTTCACCTGGTGCAATTGGAGGAAAGGTGAATGACATAAAACAAATTCAGAACCAGAAAAATAAAATTTCATAGATCTTGGTTTTTTTTGGATTTTGTAGGAGAAAAGTGATCCAGACATTTTGCAACACCAGAAGACTTCTTTTCACCATAACTTGTTCAAATTGGACTTCTTCATTCTTTAGAAGCTCCAACTTTGAGGGAGATTGTTAGAATACATAATTAATAGTTAGTTTTATTTTAGTTTTATCTGGTTTGTAAGTTGTAACTATCTGTCTTATCTAAAATAACTTCCATTGTAAAAATTATATATACGTACTTAATTTGTATCTTAGAAATTATTGAGAATATACAGAATATTCAGATTACAAATACTTATTCTCTTTCACTCATTTTCTTCTGCATATCCATGAAATTTACAACAGGATTTTTTTTTCTAATGCCTTCAGCTTTGAATTTGTTACAGTGGTCCCACAAGGCCCATATGATATGGACCAATTTAATAGCATCATCTTCACAAATTGCATGTTTACTTTGTGGTAGGGTTGTCAACGGGTCGGATTCGGATCGGATTCAAAAATTCCGACTCCGAATCCGATTATCAGATACAAAAATTGAGTCCGAATCCGCATCCTATAGGATTCGGACTCATTCAAGCCAAATTCGACTGACATCGGATCGGATTATCCGATAGAAAATTCGGATCCGAGACCCAGAAAAAGGAAAAAGAAAACCACCCCTTCCCAGATCTGAGAGAACTTTAACGGATGAGGTCCAGCAGAAGAAAGGAGAGAAATATTTATGACGATCTATGTAGGGGGAACTCAGATCTGTTGCAGCGGTTGCTGGGCTGTCCACAGCGGTGGCGATTGCGGTTGCAGCGTTTGGTGGTGGCTGGCGGTCGGCAAATATGGGATATCTCATGATTGTTAGCAGCGAGGGAGAGCTCGGAATCGGCGACGGTCAGTAACGAAGTTAGACAGTGGAGATTGTGTGGCGGTGACAATGAAGTTTGAAGAACCTGAGAAAACTGAAAAGACATTTTGGAGATGGCGAGATGGAAAATCTGATTGCGGCTGTGTGAGTTGATTTTGAAAATTGTTGGCAGTCTTGGGAGTTGGGACTTGGGACCAAGGCACTTTGATTTTGCTTTGATAATTTCTCTTTTTAAGTTTTAATTAGTGTGGCAGATTTACATTTTTTATTTTAATTTTGTTTTAAGAAAATATAAGATATATTAATAGGAAGACGCACACACAGTCTCACACACACATATTTCTATTAGCATTTTTTATATAAAATAATTAATTTAATAAATATTATTAATAATTGGATTCGGATCTTTAACGGATCAGACTGCACGATTTCATACCCGATCCATTTATTTCGAATTTCGAATATTTATAATCGGATGTGATCCATCGAATCTTTTTATCGAATGGATATGTCAAAAATCAAATCGGATTCGGATTAAAATCCGATCCATTGACAGCCCTATATTAAGCCATATTAGCTATTAATAACGAGGAATAATGTTGCGTTCGGTACCCAACTCTGGCCCAATATTTAGCCTAGACAGCCCAATCCAATATCATGTTTCGTAGCCCTTAGTGACCCACTTTTATTGTGGCTTTTTAGACATTTGTCCTTCAATTAGCCGTCAAACCGGAATCCCAAACTCTTGCACTGGGCTACTGCCATTATGAATTTCACATTCTTCAGCTGATCCTGACGCAATCCCAATCCTTTCCGATGCCGGTAAGTTGTAGTCGTGACTTCTGGAACCAATTTCATATCCATTCAATTTTATAGCCCTTTCAATTGGTAATTGGTATTTGTATTCAATTGGTACATTTGGTTAATTTTTGAAAGAGAAGTTATCCCACAACCTGTCACGATATGCAAAGTGAGCGAACTTCTCCAAAATTAATAAGGACAAGAGAAAATAAAAAAATCTTTGTTGCAAAAATATAGTCTAACTTTGAGACGAGAAGTAAGAGTTGCTTAAAATAGATTCACTCTGTAATGACTTCAAAGTTCAAATAAGATAGTATTAGTTTTACTATGCTAAATCAAAACTAACAGCATCAGCAACAAAGGAAGGAATATTTAAAGCACCAACGCAGGCATAAGCCGTATTACGAGCAAGCGTGTTGGCTACATCATTAGCACCACGACGACAAAAAGAAAACTGAATATCTTCAAAACGTTCACATATTTGCTTTACGTCTGCCAAGATATTCCCAATGTAAGAGAGATTCTAGCCTTCATCCCGAATAGCCGAGATCACATTAAGGCAATCCCTTCCGACACTACTTTCTCCCATCCGAAGTCACGTCGAAGACAGGCACCCGCCAACGCAGCTTGGGCTTCTGCCACCAGCGGATCTATTGTATGTCGGTGACGATTAGTTTTTAATTAATATATATGTTTTTTTTTAAAAAAAACCATGAGAGTTTCACGTGCTTTTAAGTTTTTAAAAGTTACAATTTGTTTTTGTTTGATTTAAAATAGCATAAGGTATAATATAATATCCATTTTGGTTATATTTTACTATCCTTTATATTTTGTAAATAATACTTTATTTTTAAAAATATTATGTATCTCAAATAATAACAATGATGTATATACTCACATTTTTAATTAACATGATCCTTTCTTTTCCATGGAT
>JBBMKE010000003.1:15623866-15635020 GCA_037834125.1 Lippia alba
AATAAAACAATAGAAAATAATAAAACAATTAGCTGGTATAAAAACCAAATAACTAAAGTAAATATATTAGTATCAACGTGATTTTTGTACATGAAATACAGAAATATATAAATTTTTTTGACAACTCTCCATGAGTTAGAAATTTTTTTGTTTGTTCTCCATTTTCAAAATTATTTCTCTTTATTCTCAGAAGAGAATTATAATTTTCGTTTACTCCCCATTTGTACAGTACGTATAAAAACTGAGTTACGTACTCAAATCGCAATATCGCGTACTTAAATCGCAATATGTTGTATGTGTTGTACAAAATGAGAAGTAAACAAAAATTATGATTCTCATTTGGGGAGTAAATAATAATTTTGAAAATAGGTAGCAAATAAAAATTTGAGTCCACAATTAGAAATTTTTCTGGAATTCCCATTAAAAATATTATCAACACGAATACAATTTTTATCTAATATAATAAAATCATTGTCCGAAAAATTATTACATGCTAATGAACAAATACAAAAATTAGAAACAATTATATAGTAAAACATTGTCCGACATGCTTGATGAGGCTAAATTGCACTTGAATCACGCCCACGCCACGTGGCCCAATCGAGACATAACATCCCGGCCTAACAGGGCCTGCTTCCACAGGGCTACCCTTTAACAACGTCAATCAAATTCTAGGGAACAGATCATATCCGACAAAACATAAGTCCGAGACTTCTCTCGAATGTGAAGACAGGGCTGATCTCATCACGGTTGAACGACCCTCGAGATCTAGCCAGGCATGACCCTTGGGAACGCGATGGTGTAAGGGCATCCTTGCCGCTCATGGTACGCTCATTTGAGATGTGGTCCCTCATCGAGCCCATGATTCCTCAGGGCTCAACTCACCCGAGCGCCCACCACTCTCAGTAATCTTCCTGCCATATTATCCGACACACAATACGAGTGCGTGCACTTGCCACTACTGTTCCACTTCCACCCAGTGTAGGAATATCACCTCCAAAGCCCCACATTCAGCCACGTGTCAAGGACAACAACCCTTTGAGACCACATGATATCAATTACCATCTTACCCTTGCCCTCAACTATAAATGTTCAGAGTGTTCACCACTCTCGGGGATCTCGGACAGATAGAGCAACTTCACCATCGCAAGCTTTGCATATTTGTTCCTCTCCTACCTCTAGCTCTATAAGTACCCATTGAGTGTTGTAACCTCAATCGGCGTTGATTTAGTTGGGAGAACCCACATCTCATCTTCACGATACGCCTTCTCTTCTGGGTGGTTTCCCTATCCTATAAATTGTAAATGTTGGTGGTTTGAGCCAGGATGGATCTTACCCCATAAATGCTAGATAATGACCGTGAATACTTACAAATCATTAAAGAGGATATATAAACATTATAATGCTAATGAATTCTTTACCCCAATTTTCATACAAGGATTAAATAAACTCGAATCAGAATATAAAGTCAACAATATGCATTACTTTTATCATCAGTAACGTGTGAAGGTTTTTGTTGCTCATTTTTTTTAAAACAAAGGGTTTTATGCTAATTTCTGAAATATAGAATTTATCTTGCATTTTCGATATTATATTTGATTTCTCAGCAATTATTCTATGTTTTATGCACACAAAATATACTATTTCAGATGATATAGTATTATAGTTTATCAGTGTCTTGTGTTATATTCGATTAATCAGATATTTTTTATAAAATTTTTTAGACATGTAACAACCAAATTGTATGAATAGCTTATAAATATTGTTGGTGATGTGATACTTTATAATATAATTCACAAAACATTGCACGTGCTTGACTACGTTGTTATGACGATCATTTTTATGTATGGTTTGGAATAGATAATTAAATAATTCCCGAATGAGAATATATAAATTCCTACTGTATTTTAGCATTACTAATTGATTAAATTATTAATTATAAATTCTTACATGGGCTCATATATTTTTTAATTTTAAAAACTAAGAATCAGCTATACATGTGTGAAATTTTTTATTAGAAATTAGGAATATTTAAACACTTAATTGTTATTAATTAGTTTGAGATTCCATTTTTGAGAAGTAAAGAAATTAAGTTGACTCCCTAACAACCTCAAGTTTGTACTGAAGTGGCTAGTAAAATTATTGAGTTTTAGAAGTATGTGCTTTTGGAGTACAATTTTGGGCAGTGTGATTTATCACTTATAATATAAAGGTCAGAGATAAAATGATATAATTCTTTAAAAAAAATTTGAAATCAAAAGTGTCCGATACGAAATATTTGAAACCAAGTATCATACATAAATTTTAGGACATCATGTATTCTTTGAAATAATTAATGACATTGTATGTCCTAACTCATAACCCTATGGTTAATTTGGATATCAAAATCACTCAATGCTTCAACAATGATCAAATTTAAATTCATGAAATACAAATTACCTTTTCATTAAAGTGTGACTAATAGATTGAAGAAGAGTAAAATTATACTAATATATTTTGGGATTTCAAATAATCAAACAAGCTTCCTCATAAACTAAAAAAATTCCACAAAACAATAAACAATTTACATTACATTCAAATTATTTATTTGGATGACTCTGATTTTTAATTTTTATTCTTTTTAAGTTGTATATTCCATTTATCTAGGTTTGAATAGATCATACTATTTAAGCGTAAAATTTTATTAATAATAACTACATTTCTACAAACTCGAACATGAGATCATAAAAATTCGTATACAAAACTTTTGATTAAGCTCATATATTACTAAATCGAAAAGCTAAAAAATCACGAATTGATCCCAAGAACAAACCATCTAATGGTCTCGATACAACTCTCTAATGAAAATTTTAGGAACTAAACACGGACTCGAGTATAAGATATTTGAATAAGCTGACATACCACCGAACCGAGATAAGCTAAAACGCGGGTTAAAAAAATCACGAATTCCATGCCAAAGTCGTTAGACTGATGTGACACGATCCTTAGACCACACTGCAACTAATTCTAAGCATTTCCATGTCAATTCACGCGTTTTTACCAGTATCCTCCAGCCCCACACGCTTTCATGGACCCATCACACCTTTCTTCTCCTTCCACCTCAGTAATCCCTCAGTTTTCGCCATGGCAGACCATCCATGGAAACTAAACGACTGAAATACTAAGGAACCCCTCCAAACCCCACACCCCTAATAATCCCATGTGGTAAAAATCTCTTCTTGATTGCTCTTTTGGACGCTACTGAATATTCTGTAATTTCATTGCTCCTTGTTTTTCCTTGTACCGATCTTTTTTCTCTTCTCATCCTCTCTCCACTTCCAAACAAAACAAACCCATATCATCAATTTTCCTAAAGATTTTAATTTCGTTGATTGTTTGGTCTGGGTTTTGTTCGGTTGCAATTAATTTTTTTTTTCGTAGGACCACGCCGCATGTTGGTCCCTTTGTTTCCCCAAGGAACAATTTTGTTGCTGCTTCTCTTATCCAGGCCTCCCTGATTTTCTATTTGGTTTCTGGTTCGCTCTTTGTGAGTTTGAAAGGGTTTATTGGCTTAAAGGGTTGCTTTGCGCTGTTGATTTTGTTGGTGGGCTTCGGAAATGTCGCAGAAGCGGCAGCAACAAGAGGAGGGTACTTCTTTTGATGATAAGCGTCCGAGGACTGTCCCTTCTTTTAGAAGGTAGATTGATTGATTGATTGATTGAGAGTTGCAGATGGCTTTTTTGTGTTTGTGATTATGTGTTGTGTGTGTGCAGAAATGAAGAACTGTGTCTGGATATGGAACTTTGCGGGTTTCCTTTGTGTTTTGGGCGTGTTACTATGTGCAGTGTGATTCTTTTAGGGACGAATTTGGTTGAGCTTCTTGGGGAGAGAAGCATGAGTGGGGTGAAGATGGTTTGCGTTTCATTTTGTGACTGTATTTCAGATGTGGTGCTGGAAACTGAAACATAGATGTGGTTTGGAGATGTGTTGTTTGAAATGATGCCGGATAAGACTTTTTAGTGTGTATTAATGAAATATGAGCTGAGTAGGGTTGTGCTTCATGATCAATGTTGTATTTGGAGAGTGTTAACTGGGATTTATTCAGAGAGCTTGCGGCTTGTACTTTTAACTGATTCTTGTCCGATTCTCATAGGGTGGTGGAGGATGTAATGAGCCTGTGCAAGATGCAACATTTTATGGAGCCGATTCTGGAGCCTTTGATTCGTCGGGTTGTAAGTTCTTGGCAAAAAAGAGTCTCTTTCGTATTTGGTTACTGGACTTGGTGCTGTGTCGCTCCACGAAATAACCGCCATGCCTGTATAACTTGTTAAAAAGGATGACTGTAAACACTTATCATTTCTAAAAATGGAAATCATGACACACTGACAAATATAGTATAGTTCCTTTTTCCTGACTATGTTTTCACTAACATACCCTGCAAGATTTGACAGTTTCGAACTTTGGGATGATTTGCTGCATGCATATTATGCATTTTGCGGAATTTTATTGTTATATATTTTTCACACTGCCGAAAGCATTCACTAATTTTCTATAACAGGTGAAAGAGGAAGTGGATTCAGCTTTAAGAAAATACATTTTCAGTATGAAACGGTATAGCGCCCAGATCTTTCAATGAGAGCTACATGATTATTAACACACGACACCGTATCCATTTGGATCTCAATTATTCCCCGTTTGTTGTTTTTTCTTTTTAAATTATACTAGGAACGGTGGAAAAGATGCACACCCTTCTGAATCAAAGAGTTTACAGTTACAGTTTTTAAACACCATTTCTCTTCCAGTTTTTACTGGAACTCGTATTGTAGGAGAAGGGGCCGCCAGTATCGAAGTAGCTTTAGTTGATACATATACCGGACAAGTTGTTTGTAATAGTGTCGAATCCTCAGCAAAAGTGGAGATTGCGGTTCTTGAAGGAGATTTTGATGGTAATGAGCGAGATAATTGGACACTTGAAGATTTCAGGAATAATATAGTGAAAGAGAGGGAAGGCAAGAAGCCTCTTTTAAGTGGGGATGTGATATTGAGTCTTAAAGATGGCACTGGCCTTGTAGGAAATATCATGTTTACGGATAACTCAAGCTGGACAAGAAGCCGTAGATTCAGGCTAGGAGCTAGAATTCTGGACAATGTCGGTGATGTCAGAGTGAGAGAGGCAAAATCAGAACCATTTGTTGTCAGAGATCATCGTGGAGAATGTGAGTTCTTTCTATTGATTGGACGCCGTAATGAAATAACTTCCCTAGTTTGTTTATCTTGTGTTATTGCTAATGTGGGCGTTGGGGATTATGTTTCCTTATTCATTATGCCCATAGTAATTATTTCTGCAATTTGGGGTGGTGGTTGTTTTCCTTAAAATATTTCTTCTTTTTGATCTTTTTCTTGGTTCATGTTTTAATAGTTGCAACCTTCTGTATACTGTTGAGACCTGACTGTAATGATAATTTTGATTGAGTTTTTCTAAGAATGACCGTATTCTGAACTATGTTTATGTTCTGAATCTACCCTTGTCTTTTTGATAACCTAATCCACGGTTTACATGTTGATTTACGTTTTTTTCTCCTTTGCTAAGTGTACAAGAAGCACCATCCTCCATCTCTCTCTGATGAAGTATGGCGGCTAGAAAAAATTGGTAAAGGTGGAGCTTTTCACAAACGTTTGAAGAAGGAAAGAATCAATACCGTACAGGACTTTCTGATGCTACTCTTCTTAGATCCCACAAGGCTTCGAAATGTAAGCTTTGATTTTGATTTTTCTTTAAATATTTGTTGTAAATAATTTTATATCCTAAAAATGTCTTATTATTTCATATTTTGATTTGGAGTTTTCTTGTTAATATATTGGAAATTTTGCAGATACTGGGGAATGGTATGTCTGCAAAAATGTGGGAAATCACAGTGGAGCATGCTCGGACTTGTGTTCTCGACAAGAAACTCTATTTGTATGACGCCTCTCAAAAGAATGCTGTTGTTTTCAACGTCGTCGGACAAGTGATGGGAATTTTCTCAAATGGCCATTATCTTCTTACTGATAAGCTCTCTGAAGAGGAAAAGGCAGGCCCATTTCCATTAATTTACCTTTTCACTCCTTAACTTTTGAAAAATTACTAATTGGCCCTTTCTCCTCAGGCTGAAGCACGCAAGTCGGTTATCTCTGCATTTGCAGACCGTGAGAAAATTGTCTCTTTAGATGATGAGTCGTCCCTAAATATACCCACTTCATCAAACATGCCATCTGAGGATGATTACCAAGAAAATTTAAATCCGCTCAAAATTGGAAATCCCAATTACCTGCAACAAAACCCTTCTTCACCGGATTACATGCAATCTGTACATTCTGTTGGAGCTTTCGACGATTGCTATCAGCCTTTGACGTTACCCAGCCAAGTTTCTGCAGATAGCTTAATTTCCGGCAAAGAGCATTTGCAATACTTCGAGGGCTCCCATCTGGAATTGTCTGCGGATATACAGAGCGCAATCAATGCTTTTATACCAGGTTCGCCGGTTAACATCGATAAAACTCACAGGGGGTGGAATGTTCTATTCGGTGTGTTGAGATGGTGGTTTTCGATAAAAAGAATCGTGGCTAGGAAAACCCGAGTAAAAGAAATACAGAGATACCGTCAGTAAAGTAGATTGTGGAAGTTGCTCATAATAGATGTGTATACTTTTCTGTCTGCTTGAAGCTGTGAATGCAGTGGGTGTGGAACTGTACATTGTAGTCTGTTAGGGGTGGTCTGGTTTTGATGATGGACTACCGTTCTCTGTACAAATTCAATGCTTTATAAGGATTCTTTTTGTGCTCGGTTTTGATCAATTTTGCAGTTTTAATACGGTCGAACCAATCTTCCATTGTATCGCAATGAATGATAAACTCGATCGTAGAATGCCTCCGGATAATGGAGATGTGATGGAAGATGATAAGTTGAGAAGCTAATGGGAGTAACGAATACGAATATACTGATGTACACATGATGATACGAATTTAAAATATATATAAAGTATATGATATAAAAAAATTTCTAAGTTCCACATGTGGTAGATGTTCAAGTTATGACGACAGGCGATATAAATTTCTTCTTAAATTTCAAATGACAATGTTGCTGGTATTCAACATGACATATACCCATTAGTTACGACTCATGAAAAAAAATATTTTTTCAAAAAGATCACATCACATTTCGTTGGTATTCGACACGAGAGATATTGATTACTTACTTACAAATATAACTTTTTTAAAAAAAAATCATTTGTGACAAATGTGGGGCATGACATATATGATGAGTGGATATTTTGAAATTTTACATATAGGTGTGCAATATAACAAACACAATAAAATTATATTTTGAAAATGGATTAAATCTTTTTTCACATCCTATGTTTGGACCTATTTGTATTTTAGTATCTGACCTTTAAATTTTAAGAATTTGATATTATTCACGTAAATTTTAAGAATTTGATATTATTCACGTAAATTTTTACTGTCTGCAAAATAAAATTGCAAGACAAAAAATAATATGGACAAAATATAAAAATTCAAAGAAAATAACAATTTTAAAGGAATGAATCCTATCAAAGTTTTCCTCTTATTCTTCTCTTCAAATTTGTTTCTGAGAGCATGAAGCTTATTCTCAGATACGTAAGTATGATCTTTTCCGAATTTGATGGATGAAAACTACTTGATCAAAGTTGATGTCGAAATCAAACTTTGACTCTTGTTGCTTTGACGAAATTGAAGAACCTTCAAAGGTTGTACCCGAATTTGAAGATTAAATTTGAAGACGAACTTGAAGAATACTTAAAGATGGATTTTGAAGACTTGAACATCGTTGTGAAGATTTAATGTCAAAGACTTGACGAACGGCGAGAAGATTTAAAGCCGAAAACCTAAAGACCGATGTGAAGAATTGATGTTGAAAACTTGAAGAACGGCGAGAAGATATGAAGCCAAAAACTTGAAGACCGATGACGAACTTGACGAGGATCCAAAGACGAAACGGATATGAAGACTTGAGGATCCAAAGACGAAACGGATATGAAGACTTGAAGCCGAATCGTGAAGACTCGGATATGAAGACTTGAAGCCGAATCGTGAAGACTTGTAGACCGGTGTTCGTATGTTCAATGAACTACCAAGACCCTTTTTATAGTGAAAATTTTGAGAGTTTGAGCTTATCAGAATGTTATTTGATATTTATCTCTTGTATTTTTTTTAAGATAATAAAAAAAAAGTTAATTGGTTATTTATCCTTTAAAAAATATTTAATTTAATAAAAATAATATCAAATTTAATCTTAATTTGACAAGATAACATATTTGATATTATCCTACTAAATATTTATTTTTTTAAAAAAAATACCGTGCAAACAGATACCAAATTTTGATTTTCGTTTGTTTTAGTACCCAATGTAGTACCCAATTTCAAAATTCGTGAAATAATCTGACCAAGATACCAAAACTCAGTTTAGTTTTTTATCGATTAAAAAATTGAAATACACAAAAAAATAAAAAAGAAAGAAAAAGAAAACCAAATTTCTTCAATTAAAATTAAGAACACCCAGATTTCAACTTGAAGAAACAACAAATTGAAGAACCTTGAGAACCACCGTACACGGCGAAATTCATCCCATCCCACCATGACAACTATATAAAATCTCTCTATACCCATTCTCCTTCACTCATACATACCTTACTTGGATCAATTTCCTGAAAAATTCAACCAAGAAGGATGTGAAGAAATCCTACAAGAGATTGACAAATAAATCATATAAGTCATTAATCGAAGGTGGAGTATCAAATTCTTAAATTTTAAAAATTAGGTACTAAAGTACAAATCGACCCAAACGTTGACAGTTTAAAAAAAGAATGTAAACCCTTTGAAAAGTATCGGTAAATGAATGATCATTTTATAGTTTAAAAAATTATGAAACTGAGTACCCCACCGTGGGGGCCTGTTACATTTTCAAAACCAAAATTTCAAAATGGATTCTTCAAAACCCAAAACGTGATTAGTCCGTTGGGCCTCAGGATAAGGGTGACAGTGACTCCATGCACAATGTAAATTTGGGCAAGTCGAATCAAGATTAAGTGAGAAAAATATCATAAAAGATTTAGCATGTTATGGAAAATTTTAGTTCTTTGACTTCCCATAACTAAACCAAAATTGCGAAACTTCACCTTTCTTGTTTTCGGTGATGTTAGTGTATGAGACTAGGAACGCGGTGGTATTTTATTATTGGTTTATACCGCTCACCAGTTGGATAAACACAAATTGGATGGACTAATCAACCCTTTTATTTGTTAAGTTTTAAGATTTTAAAAAATAATTTAATATTACTAGGACCCTACCTATCTAGTCTAAGGTTGAGCCCAACAAAAATATGATCAAACTCAATCTCAACCCAGATCTAGTAAGAAAGTAGATTAGCCCAGACAGGAGAATGTAATAAGATGGTAATAAATCGGATAAAAGATCAAGAATAATGATAAAGAGGAAAATGTGATAATTAAAACCGTAAGTAAGAGATTCTATAAATACGACCCTTAAAATATGACGATTCGAATTTTTGGTCTGATTTATCTTGATTAGCTTCTCTGAAACCCTGACTTAGTATGGTAAGGTCTTAATGAAAGAAGAGTTAATCTCAAGACATTGTAAGTCGAAAACAACAAATATTGACGAAATAAGAGTTAGTTTCAAAGCATTTTGGGCCAAACACAACAAATATATAAAAAAAACTAAGTTTGATTTATAAGTTACAACAAAATTGGAATGCTTTGTAACAAATGTTCCAAAAGTCAAGTTCCTAAACTCAAGTTTCACAATCAATTTTACCCACTAGAGAACACACAACTCTCTCACAAGTGTACACACAAGCAGATGTATTTCACTTGAGCACCTAAACCTTAAAGGTGAGGATAGCTGCAATTCAAATTTGAATGTCACTTTCCACATATGTTTTGTTCCAGCTGTCACACATTATTTCGTTCTTCGATAATTCTCTAATTGAAGACTTTAAGCACAAAACTCAAGGTTAAAATAAAAGCATCTAAAATCATTTCAAATCTTTTTATCTTGTAATATGTGCAAAAATACTTTTTATCAACATTTTAAAAGGTAATATTAGCCTGAATCTAATTCGACAAAACCGATATAACAAGGAAAAGAATTTAAAAAACTGCACTGCACATCTCGTGCACCACCATCCGAAAGAATTGTTTTATAAAATGATATTATAAAAATATTTGTACGTATGGCAATAAACATATGCCATAATCCCTTTTGATTATTTCCAATGGAGTGAGGAAACATCGCCCTAGTTTCCTTTCCTAAGGACGAATTTTCCCTAAGAAAAATCGTGCAAAGTGCAAGACTTCGTTTTTTTTTGGTCAAAAAAGTGCAAGAATTCTAGGCCTTCATAACTTTTGACATTAGTCAGAATAGAGTTAATCTTTGACTTTATGGCTATTTGTATAATAATACAAACCTACTTCTTAGAAAGATAATCTTTGACTTTATGGCTATAATAATAATAATAATAATAATAATAATAATAATACAAAACAAAGAAAAAACATGCATTATTAAATTATAAATACAGAATAAAATAATTAAAAGGAAATTAAACCGGATGCAATAATGACGCCAACCGTCCTCTCCAATCGTCCCTGCATTTATAAGGAGAAATTATATGTAGGCTCCTTTTTGTAGGTATATATATTTACAATAGTGTATGCCCCGTGCGATGCACGGTATTGACAATAATATAACTTATAACATTGTATGAATTTTATAAATTAAAATAATTTTAAAATAAATAACTAAATCATAAACAATAAAAAACAACTTATATAATACATATTTTTTTTATAAATAATTAATAAATTACCGCTAAACTACTTCTTTATTATGATTTTATTTAAGTATTAATTAAGACATTGTAAAAGAAAAATAAATTCAGAAAGAATATATAATTATCATCTAATTTTAAACTAATATAAAAAAGAGCAAATGCCATATTTGGTCCCTTAAATTTTAGTTTTGTATTACTTTGGTCCTTAATATTCTAAAAGTGACATTTAAGTCTCTGAAGTTAATAATTCGTCTCATTTAAGTCCTTCAAATTAAATTTTAGTGAATTATAGTCCCTAAAGTTTC
>JBBMKE010000003.1:15637443-15648147 GCA_037834125.1 Lippia alba
AACTATCATTTCATAAATTTTTATCTAATTATAATACACCATATAATTTAAATAAATTACACATATATTAAATATATTTTTTTTTTTAAAAAAATTGGGTCGGGTCGGGTTGTCGGGTCGGACAGCCCTACTCTTCTCCACTTCCAGAACCACCTAACAAACTCCCATTCATATCAAATTTCCTCTTTCCCTAAAGCAGGTGCTTGAGAAAATCTTGAAAATGAAAATAAACAACAACTTCTTTACATTGACAATATATTAAATCAAAGCAAATATCATACTTAATCCCAATAATTTTAAATTTATATTATTTTGGTTTCTAAGATTTCAAAAGTAAAAAAAAAGTTTCTAATGTTATTAATATGTTTTGAATTAGCCCCGTAGCAACTTATCCAATAAAAGCAGGGTCGGGAAAAAGTGCTAAAGAATGTCAACTTAAGGGTGCAAGACAAAAATACTTTTACTAATTGCATATCAAACACACATGAATTTTTTTGACATATTTTTATCGGCCGTTGAGAAACTAATTTGAGATAAATTAATAATATTAATTAAATAATTATTTATTATTAGGAACTAGAATGATACAAATTAAAACGTTAAGTAATAAACATGGCATTTGCTGGTTAAATTAACGTATAAGATATTGAAATGACTATTAAATAAGATACAAACAAACATAATTAGGTCAATTTTGGGAAAAGCTATAGCTTTTCTCCAATACAGAAACCTCAAAAATAATTAATTCAAGGAGGTGTGAGTAGTTGAAGCAGGGGGGCCCTGACTACTTAGACATTTACCTGAAAAATTCAATCAATCTCGTACGTGCACGAGCAACAAAAGACCATAAAAGTTTGGAACACTGGAAAGATTCTGTAATCATGTCACCGTCTTCAAGCTTCGACAATGTCAACGGCCACTGTTGGTGGGGTTCACACGCTTACACGCTGTGGGCCTACTATCGTCGTCGTCCAAGAATGATCAACACTTCAACAGTATAAATCAATGCGAGAATATAATTGCCGTTAATTCATTCCCAAATTGAACAAACCCTTGATTTCCTGTTCTTTGGCATCCTCAACTTTGATTGTAAAGGTGTCTTCTTGCCGGTGGGATGAGGTAGTGAGTGTTAATGCTTCAAATGGTAGGTTGATTTTGTTTGTTTAGTTTGTTTTTGAGCTTGGGGTTGGATATGATATCTATGATCATGGTGGATTCTTGAGGAAATATGAAGCTTTTCTTGATTTTGTTGTGATTTTGTGGTTTGAATGAGAAATTTGTTTGGTTGATTATTTTGCTGTTTTTTGTTTGGAATTCTTGCTTTTCCAGGGGGCGGGATGAAGTTGAAATAAGTTGATTTGGGATTGAGCTAGCTCCTGAAGAGCTACTGATGGATAAGATCGAAAGAATTGTAAGTTTATGTTCAACTATGTTGTGGACTGTTAGAGTAGACATGAGGTGTATGATAATATGCCTCACTGAATATCATGGTGCAGGTCGAGGAGGAACTTGAATCAGCCAAAAGGACAGTTTTGGCTAGAATCAAGAGGTGATCATAGGAATATGTCTCTTTACCAAGGAAATGGCCAAATTTCTGCTGTTTCCCAATTCATCATTGAGTATTCTTTTTTTTTTTTTTCAGTATCTTTGGAGATGGGAATCAAACCTCGGCTCAAAGAAGCCTGAAACTGCACTTCAGGAACAGGGTTTCTCAAAAGATCTTGACCGGAGAGGCAATAAAAACGGAAGGCGGTGCATCTATAGAAGTGGCGCTTGTTGATTCTGAAGGAAACGTTGTAGAAGTTGGGCCGGAAGCCTTTGCTAGTGTTGAAATAGTTCTGCTTAAGGGAGAATCTGATGAAGGAGACGATTGGACAACTGGGAAGTTCAACAAGAAGCTTCTAGATGGAAATGAATGCCTAAAACTGGAAAGAGGGATTGGTTTTGTGGACGACGTTAAATTCAGGCATCATGCAAGCAAAATGAAGCCACCAGTCTTCAGGCTTGGGGCGAGAATGGTGAATACATTTGATGGGGTTCATATAAAGGGTGCCAAGACAGAGTGCTTTGCTGTCAAGGATTTTCGTGCCAAATGTAAGTCAAATTGTTCTCCATTACCTAAGGTAGCTAGTAAATGTAAATGAGGATTTTTTATAATGTATTTGTGATTTGTTTTCCCTTATGGTTTTCAGATTTCTTCAAGCATGAGGTTCCATCTCTATCTGATGCTGTACCTCGACTAAGTAATATTCGCAAAGGTGGTAAGATTGACAAGCGTCTCCGAGATAATAAAATCTATACTGTGGAGGACTTCCTGATTCGTCTCCTGATAGATCCTGAAGGGCTCAAAAGTGTAATCTTTTGTTCTTTCCATTTATGATTGATTATACTTGTGATGTGTAGGTGTTGTTTGTGTTGCCAAACTTTTTGCAAAAAAAAAAAAAAAAAAAAAACTAGATGAATCAACATAGGTTTTGGTAATTAAACATATCTAAAATGGAAATCTTTGAACTGCAATAACACCCCTACTCCAGATATGTTTTTTTCTCCAAATAAAACCTTACAGGTTGATCAAAATTTTTGGGACCACTTAAGTCACCTTTTTGTAAATACGCCAAATCTTTCTCTGGGCAGCAGATGTAATTTGTCTACAAAAAACTATAATTTTTGCTCTGTTGTTTGTTTAATTGTAGATTACTAAGATGGGGGCAAGAAAGTGGGAGAAGACAGTCGATAATGCACGTCGAGCCTGCTTGTCTGACAGAAGGATGTACTGTTACATAAATGCTGAGAGAAAGATGGGTGTTGCTTTTAATGTTCTTGGACAGGTTTTAGGACTTTATTCGGACGACAAATATTATCCGGCTACAATGCTGTCTGAAAACCACAAGGTATACCTTCTGATAACTTTGAATTAAAGGGATTCTTTACTTAAATGATTGGGATGAGATTGGATAAAATGAGCATTGTGATGTGTGTTGCATATACACATATTCACTGTGTGCATAAGTTGGATAAACAATCAATATATTTCCTGTATAATATAGTTTTAAGCTTTTGCGATTAGGTGATCATTTAATATTAACCGCTTGTTTGTGAAAATTCATGACAGGCTGTGGGTCAAGAATTGTTATTGTCTGCTTACAAAGACTGGGATGGCGTAAAAAAGTTTGATGATGAAAATGCTCTCGAGATATACTTGACTGGTTTACACATTTTTTATTCCGTCAATCCAGATTATCGTGGCGAAATGATAGGCGAATCCAGCAGTAGATCAAACTTTTCAGTTCAGAGCATAAACTCAGCTATGACTTCAATTAATGAAACAGTTGATGACATGGAGATTTTTTGTGATGGTCTCTGGCAACATAGTACTCCTGACTCCATGTTCGATTCGGAAACCCTGATTCCGGGTTTCAATGGTTTTTTTAGAAATGCTGAAGAACAAGGTGCTGCAACTGCTGTTGTGTTCGATGAATCTGGAGCTGTTGAAATCAGTAAGCGGCTATAGAGGTGGAAGAAGTTGTTTTGTGTATCAAGAGTCTTCTCAATCGGATAAAAGCTTTCTTTTGGAGTTCATCACAACCAAAAGAAGCAGAAGACTCGCTAAAGTTGCAGATTATGGAATTTGAAGGCTTATTTATTTATTTGATTTTACATATTGGTGAGAAGTTCATTTGTTCTGTATAATACATACATATATATTCTGTAAAATTCGTCGTAATACATCATTTTATATTCTCAATATCATCATGATGGTTTCAGAAAAAAAACGACTTAGAACACTTTCTGAATTTCTTGTTGAAAACTTGTCCGGATTATTGATTCTTGATATAGCTTTTCTTCTGTTTCTCCTTAAGAAAAGCACTTTTGTCTCATCTTTAATCGATGAATAAAGACTAGAAAAACCTGGGAAAGACTTCAGTGCAAAATATGGTCCATCTTTTTTACAAATTAAATGTGCACAAATTTCAATAGGACTCGAACCTATGATCGAGCAATTCATAGGTGCAAATACTTATTATTAAGTTATCTATTTATCCAATGCAAAATATCATCCTTAAACTGATAATTATATCTATCAATGGAATCCCATCAATTTCTTCAAGGAATTTTATTGCCCAACCAAACACAACTTTTATGAAGTTTCAGCAACCTTGACGTGCATGAACAATAATAATGATGTCTTTGACATAGGACCAAGAACAAGATAAACCTAAGTATAGCAAGGTTTGAGGTTGTTTTCAAAATCATTAACTTAAAAAAACATATCCTTTCATTCAACATCAACATTCTTCAATCCACGTGACTGGTTACGAAGAGACTAAGGAAACATCGTGCCAGTTTCCTCCGATAATTTTTGTCAAGATTGCAGAGTTCATACTTCATACTTCTTAATTTCTGGATAATTACGTTGTGGGCCCTTAACAAATCGTGATCTTTAAGCTTTATGCCCATTTCTGGGAAAGAATCATCATTCCCTTGTCATTGGTCAGGCATTTAAAGAAGGCGGCCCCAGAAAATCTTTTTCTTTGGATTTGAAAGGCCCATTAAGTATGGAAAAAAGTACAGTTTTTATTGTAATTAATTACCAAAAAGACAAAGTAATCCTTGCAGTTATTAACAGAAAACAAGACAATTTTTTTCACCGCAAATAGTTTAATTTTCGACACAATATCATTTCAATTAAAGTCTTATTTTCAAATTTTTAAGTACACTGATTTCTTATTCGAATTTTCAGGTACGACCTGCCAAGCGAAAAATACCCATTTTCTTTTTTATTTTTGTATAATTCGGTCCAACTCAAATCCCGGCATCAGATAAAAAGACACAAAAACTTTGTTTTAAATTTATCTTACTCCCTTTTTGTTAATTATTAGTTTGTGTGTGTCAGTTTATTTGGGTGGTGTTCACTGTTCAGACAACATCAGGATATTCCAAGAAAGTATGGTATGGGTTGGCAGTGTCAAATTTCAACACCCCTTTTTAGGCCCCACTTTCACCCCCGACTGCCCACAAGCATATATATTACTAGGAAGATGTAGCTTTTGAAAACATTCTAGTTTCAAATTTAAAGTTTCACTACCTTTTTTGTCTGAAAGATTCACATGAATCTAAAGAAGAAAGAGTTCATAATCTTGTCCTGGAAATTCAGCTAAACCCTTTTCAAGATTCTCAGGAATCTCAGCAAACGGTTCGTTTTAGCTCCCTCTGATTTCCAAAAAGGTACACTTTGTAATGATAAGCAAAATACCATATTGTTTTAAGGGTTACTTTTTGGATATTTGCTGATTGTTGTCATCTATTTCCTTTTATATATGATCAGATTTAAAGGGGTCACAAGAGGTTAACCATGGACGGATTCATTGATAAAATTGTGAGTATTATTTTGAATCTTTTCGAAAATTTTCTTTGAAAAACTACACTTTTCCTCGTGATTCGATAAATTGCTAGTCACAAACTGATCATTTCATAAGAACTTTGTTGAAATTTTTATTTTGCATATAGAGCCGTATTTAATCGTGTTAATATATTTATTTGACTAATTTATGTATGGAATCTGAGAGTGAATAACGAGAAAGATTCTAATTCAGGTCGGATAGAACTAATAAAAAAGAACTAGTGTTTTACAATTGGTAATAATTATACCAGAATTGAAATACAGTTAATCTTGAATGGGTTTATCTATACTATATTATTAAGCATAAGACCTATTTGTGGTGTCATGGTATCTAATTATTTTTTTTAAATTATTTTTATTTTATTTAATATGGACTCTTAGCCATATCCACGTACTCTTACAGTTTCTACTCAACTTACCCTATATTTATGAGTTTCTCAAATTCTTTTTTTTTATTTTTATCACTTATTAATCTCTTATTTAATTTATTTATTATAAAATTATAATTATATTCAAAATAATTATAAATTAAATAATAAAATAAAAATTTTAATTATTTTTCCGTACAGATATCAGGTGTGCAGAATTGCTAGTATGTAATAATTTTTAGGGAATCCATGTGTAAGAAAAGTAAATTTGCTAACTTTGCGTACTGCCAACTGTATTACCGCACTAATGCCGATATAGCCACATGCAACTTTCGTCGATCTTCGCCGGAATTCCTCTCGTCACAACATGTATAATTAATTCACGGGACAAAGGTTGATGATTGATGGCGGAGAAGAGGAGAAACGCGCGGCGGAGACGGCGCCGGCGGAGGTTGGACTTTGGGGCTGTTCCGTCGACTTTTTCCGACGGTTGTTGCATGGTTTCGCCGGGTATGACGGGGGGAAGCTATTCTTTGTGGTCAATTTCCGGTATTTGTAGTCTAATTTGAGTGGTGGTTGTGTTAGGGTTGAGTTGTTGGCGAGTTGGGATTTCTCCGATCAAATCCGATCCGTCGGAATCGGTTGAGTTTCAGTCCCGGTGCGCAGAGGAGTATGTTGGTGGGTGAAAGTTTAGATTTTGACGGTGGACGGCGGTGGTGTGACGGCGAAGAGCTTCCGGCTACTTGTGAACTTGATTCTTGCTGGGATTTATCTTATGTTCCCACTATGAATTCTCTCTTTGTTACAGGAAGAGCTAGTGAAGCTGGAGAATACCAGGGTAGAAGAACAAATCAGGGTGATAAATTTCAGAATCTCTGAATTGGAATCAGCAATGACGAGGAGGGACTGAAACTGATCGAGACAAGAATAGATGAACAGAATTTGACAAAGATGAGGCTGCAACGAGAATGGAAATCCAAAAGGACACAAGCTTTACAGAGGCTCACGAGGTGAGGGAATAGAGATAACTATATGTTAAGGATTCAATTTCTTCGAAGAAAGAATGTGATACAAATATATGTTTTATCTTTTTACAAGGATCTTTGAAAATGAGGGTTGTAATCCACCTGATAGAATCATGGAGCTCCAGTTCAGGAACGAAATTTCTGAATCAATCTTGACTGGTGACGAAATTTCTGTTGAAGTGGCGCTAGTTGATTCCGTGACGAACAATATTGTTGAAATTGGGGAGGAATCCGTGGCAAAAGTCGAAATAGTTGTTCTTGATGGAGGAGTCGAGGATGATTTAACTGGTGAAGCTTTCAAAGAAAAGATTGTCCCGGAAATGGAAGGAAGAAAGCCTTTTCTGAAAGGAAATCCACAAGTAAAGCTCCTAAGAGGAAAGGCTTCTCTAGACAAAATCAGTTTCAGACATCATACGATCAAAATGAAGCCTTCACGGTTCAGATTAGGGGCAAGAATCGCTAACCAGATCTTTGATGGGGTTCGGGTAAAGGAAGCAATTACAGAAACATTTACAGTCAAAGATTATCGCTATAAATGTAAGATCACTTGAGCAATTCTATATATTTCCGGAATAGGTATGCTGATTGCTTACATACCTGAGGTTTGGCATAGTTACACTTAATTCCCCGGATGTTTGAGAAATTACAAAAACTTTGTCCATTCAGAAATTTCTTATTACATGTTGATCCATCCATTTTGATGATTTCATTTGTATTTTTCCCCTTCATACTTACTCGTCAATATTTGACTACTAATGCATGTCTATAGTAGCATATGATTGGACAAACTTTAAAGTATGCCAAGGGAGGTGTTTATAATGTCTCAAACCTCAGGGGATGTTTTTGTAATTAGGTCAAACTTCAAGATTTGTCGCTATAATTATCCCTATTATTCACTATTCTTGAAATGTGTTCACTTGTGGTCTCTGGTTTTCAGATGACAGGAAACATAAGAACCCCTTGCTGTCAGATGAAGTATCCCGACTAATTTATATAAGGAGAGGTGGTAAGATTCTTAAGGATCTCAATGACAACAAAATCGTAACTGTGGAGGATTTCCTAATTCAACTTCTAGTAGATACAGAACGGCTCAAAAGGGTAATCCTTATCCCTCTCCATGTACAATTGATTTTGGCTCATATACGTTATTTGTATAGTTCATATATGTTTCATGTTATCATAAAGTGTGAACGAACTCAAGGCTTCTTCTATATGTTTCATGTTATCATAAGTGTAAATGAACTCAACCTTTTCTCACAGAATAATCATGATTATCTGTTTAAGCTGAAAATGTGACTTATCGGTTTACTGCAGATTGTCAATCTGGGGCAGAAAAAGAAATGGGAGGCCATTGTGAACAATGCTCGAGCATGCCAAAATCATGCAAAGATGTACTGTTACGTTAACCACGAACAAAAAAGAGCTGTTTTTTTAAATGTTCTAGGAGAGGTTCTAGGATTGTATCCGAACTACCAGAATTCTACAACTGCTCTGTTGCCTGAAAACCACGAGGCATACTTCCGATAAACTTCTCCCTGGTTCCCTCTCTACTTTCACATTCTGCACATAGCTTCTAGCATCAAAGATTTAATAATTGGTTCAAATTCTGTACCAGTTTTTGAAAAAAAAAAAAAAAATTAAATACACATACATACTGAACATACCTCTCATATTGAGGCTGTACACAGCTTCTAGCATCAAAGATTTAATATTTGGTTCAAATTCTGTACCAGTTTTTGGAAAAAAAACAAAATTAAATACACATACATACTGAACATACCCTTCATAGGAGGCTGTGTGTTACAGTAGTACTCCATATTTACAAATTGTTCCTTACAATCACGATCGACCTTTATGACAGGCTGTTGCTCAAGAACTGTTGTCTTCTGCTTATATACATTGGGAGGCTGTAAGAACCTTTGATGATAAGAATGCTCTTGAGAAATACCTGAATGGATTGAGTATATCTGATCCTCTGATGCTAGATTATCATGGTGAAATGTTCGGCGAATCCAGCAGTAGATCAAACGTCTCATTTCAGATCATTAGCTCAGATATGAATTTGATCACAGAGACTAGTGATGATGATCTGATCTGTATTGACGGCCAGACAATTCGTAATGATTTCTTGCAAAATAGTCCTCAATCTAGTTTCAACCTGGAAACACTGGTTTCAGACTTTGATAAATTTTACCTACCAACGAGATGGAGGAAATTGTCGCATGTATTCAGAGTGTTCTCGATCAGAAAAAAAACATCTCTTTGAAGTTGATCACAAGCAAAAGAAGCAGAAAACTCATTGAAGTTGCAGGTTTTGCACATACTGAAAGGTGTAACGAATCAAGTCGTCAATTACTTGGTAATGGAAAAGTTGAATTCTTCTGTTTGTGGTACATGATGTACGCATTCGGTTTATCCTGTGTAATGTACCATTTTCTACTATCGATAATTCATAACGAGCAGGAAAGTGTTTAATATTTGTCGCGTGATTATTGTATACCTGAAAAAATGACGAATCAAATGAATGTTTATGTGATTGTTTAGGTTCGACCAAGCTATGTTGAAGCTAAAATTTTTCCTTCATCAGAATCATTCTATCCCTAGCTAATCCGTGGCGTTTATTTGATTTAATCCTCTGCTGAACTCATTTCTGGGGCAGTCAACGGGTTGGATCTGCACTGGATCCAAATTCCACAAGAAGATCCAATTATCGGGTTTGGATGAACCAATGTTAAGTTTGGATATAATTGGGTCGGATCAAATTCAATAAAAATTTCAAAATTGGTTAATAATAAAATATAATGTTTTTAAAGAAAAAATAAATATAAAAAAGCAGACATAAATTCATAACATTTTGTCAATAAGTTACTCTCGAACAATTATTTATTACTTTCACTTATATTCGAACTATTAACGGATGAATTTTTTAATTTTGTATTCGATCAGTTTATTTTAAATAAATAAATATTTATAATTAAATCTGATTATTGAATTTTTTATTGATCAAATATGTTAAAATTCATTTCAGAATCCGACCCTTGACCACTGGTGGAGCCAGTGTATTCCAAGGGAGAGGCTCACGCCATGCACCAGCCCATATACTGTATTAAAAAATAATAATAAAAAAAATTCTTTCCAGCCCAGCCCACCCTCCCCCACGGCCCAAATACCCCAAGCCCCACTCAAATTTCCAAAATGCAATTCTCCCCCTCCCAACCCACCCTCCCCCACGGCCCACCCCCTCCAAGCCCCAAACCAAATTCAAAAATAATTAATTTCCCTCCCCATAGCCCACCAACAAAAAGGTTCAAGTTAAAACTCAATTCAATTTATACTCCAAAGCCCATGCACCCCATCATAATTCAAAATTTAAAGTTGCCGGCTCGTCTTCTTTCCTTGTTCCCCAATCGGTAACACGGACTAAAGCTTTTCCATTATTGTATTGTTTTATTAAATTGACGTTGATCCTTCCGGTTGTAACAGTATCTGTCGAGAGAGTATTTTCTACCATGAAACTTATCAAAACTGATTTGCGGAACAGAATGGAAGATGAATGGTTGAACGACATCATGGTTGTATACAATGAAAGAGAAATTTTCAAGAGATGGTTTCAAGGGATGACGAATCTTCGAAAACAATTATCATTTACAATTGTAAAAAAATCTTATGTAATTGAATATTTTATTTAATTTTAAGTTGTTAAAAAAAAATTTAATATGCTGAGAAGCAAGAATTTTCAGTCCCAGCTCCCGACAATTTTTGAATCCGCCCCTGCCCTTGACAACCCTACCTAGGGATGCTCACGAACCGAACAGATTTGTGAGTCAACCGAACCGAGTTGGTTAAATTTCGAACCGAGCGAAAGTTCGAACCGAACTCAAACTCGAACCTAAACCTTTTTATTCTTGTT
>JBBMKE010000003.1:15699311-15710964 GCA_037834125.1 Lippia alba
TTCTCGTCTTGGTTTTCGCCTACTTACTCAACAATAGCAATTCCATCAATGTTGCCTGATCGAGGCGAGCATCCTCTTCCAGTTTTCCCACCCAACGCACAGCAGAGAACATTTAACCCATCTGGAGTTGCTGCATTTGCTCCCGACATGTACCGGGGATCAGTACTATCCTCTTCCCCTGCTGTGCCCTACGCCTCCAGTCCCTTCCAGTTCCCCGTCTTCCCTTTTGGGACAACTTTCCCTCTCCCCTCGGCCACTTTTTCAGTTGGGACAACCTCGTATGTTGACGCCTCATCCGGTCCAAGGCTTTTTGCACCTCCAGTGCATTCTCAGTTGCTGGGACCGGTTGGTTCAGTCACGCCCCAGTTTCCAAGACCGTATATGGTTATTCCAGGCAGTAGCGATAATAATGTATTGGAAAACAGCAGAAAATGGGGCAGGCAAGGTTTGGACCTTAATGCAGGCCCTGGAGGCATGGATGAAGTAAGGGAGGAGATGTTTCCTCTGTCATCTGGTCAACATCCTGTTGCCAGATCTGTCGTCGGTTCACAAGCCCTATCCGAGGAGCAAGCTAGGACCTTTTCCGTTTCTAATGTCAATATGAAAAGGAAGGAACCGGACGGAGGATGGGAGAATGACAGCTTCAACAGATTTAAGCAGCAGTCTTCTTGGCAGTAGGATATTTTAACTTTGATGAATATACATGGCCTGCATTCCTGTAAGTGGCGTTCTTTTTCTTTGTGGAATTTGAAATAAGAATTAGTTTATGACTTTATGTTGGGGGAACTAACTTAATTTTGTATGATAATAATATCCTTCTTCTTGGTAATACTCCATGTTTAATGTGTTCAGGGAAACATATATCTTCTGAATTAAATTTTGAATGAGATTTTGCATATGGCGTAGGTACTCACCATCCATCCAAAATATTGGCTCGCGATGAATTTTGGTTTAGTTCACCATATTCGCCATTCTGGTTTAGTTCAAGATATTCGCCATTCGGAGTGAGGGAAAACTCTCATTTTGTTCTTATAATACTTTTATGTATATATTTTTTCATGAATGAGTCTGATTTTTCACTTTGGGACTCCATGTTCTTTCCAGGTGAAAGAAAGTGTTGTTTTCTTGTTTCAAAGGGTGGCCGTGGAAAGAGCCTCTTCCGATATTTTCTGAAATCTCTACATGTATTTAAAGCATAGCCTTTTCAGTTGTTTCTTTTGCCTTTATCTGAGTTGGTTTCTTTTGTTAATGAAACCAATTATTTCTGATCCTTTTCAGATTGTTTCTTTTGCCTTTATCTGAGTTGGTTTCTTTTGTTGTTGAAATCAATTATTTCTGATTGTTACGCCCGATGCGCCAATAAGTGTTGTTGCAAGTGGTTAAATTTTTTTTTCTTCGGAGCAAAATAACCCAGGTTTGAATCCCTTTAACCACTTGAGAGTGTTTAACAGTGTTTGTTAAACAGGTTGACTCAAATGGTTAAAAAATTCTTTCTTATCGTGTGTGAATCCCTTTGTGTTATATATATATATATATATATTTCTCATTGTTTAGCAATATAAAGGCAACCTTGGTGTGTTTTCATACGCCAGCAATGCACCATCAAGCAAGATAAGCAGGTGACGTGAAGGAAAGAAGAGCTATAACTAGCAAAATGGATCTTTAACAACAAACTTAACACTAAACGCTGTTAAGTCTCAATCTTACACCAGAAACTAAATTTATCACTATACAAATTTCATCTTAAAACAACTCTATTTGCATCCATGAGTAGTTGCCAATTTACCAGCTCTACGATGCCGGCATAAGACAAAACCCGTAACCAAATGATGTCAGCACTCGCACAAAGAAATGAGGAACGTAGGCGAAACATAGGAAGACCACTTTGCAACTTCGATACCAGATCCGTAGCCAAATGATGTCAACACTTGTACAAAGAAACGAGGAATGTAGGTGAAAAAGAGGAATGTAGGTGAAAAACAGGAAGACTCGACATAGGATGACTATTCTGCAACTTTAATACGGTAAATGGGCTTGTCGAGTAAGCATCATAATGTTGTCAGAAAATTGAACAGGACGGGACAAACATCCTTCGACTTGATGGAGTTCATCCGAAACACGTAGTTCTTCTCCCACAGAAGATATTCCTGCACAACTCCAAAGAGACAGCAAATGCATACAAATTCGGATTTCATACTTAAATTTCAGGTTTCAACAACTACATCCACAAAATTAGACAGAGAGAGAAGAGTAGAATACTAACATGAAACACCCTCGACGTGGCCTCTTCTTCTCCCTTTGCTTCTGTGGTGGCTTAATAACCACCTTGATAGCAGCATCAAAAACTGCTTTCACATTCTGCATATAATACATTAAACAAGCGAGCGTAGATTAGACATCAGGATTGGACACAATATCGGAAAAGTACTTGTAATCAATCAAAATAAAAAATACCTGTTGAGTTTTGGAGCTGCACTCAATGTAGTAAGACGCACCGATTTGTTTCCGAAGCTCCTCACCCTAAGTAAGATAGGAACATGACCACTCATTTCAAAAACTTTAAACGGAAAGCAAGAAACAACCAGCAGCAGATGATGAGAACACACACCTGTGCTGTGGTAACAGGAACTAATCCAGGATGATCAGCCAGGTAGTGCTTATCCTCGCGTAGATCTATCAGTTATGCAAGAAACAATCACTACCGTAGATTCCACACCGTCTATAAATCCCCAATTAATTCGCGGGTTTCGAACCCAATGAAAAAATTAGTAATTCGACAACAAGATAGAACACTCTTTATCTTCTTTTCCGATGATTTGGTTTCCTCTCTAGATTCTTATTCAAGTATTACACAAACTTCCCTTTGCTGAGTTTTTAATTATTTTTTGTCATGTACCAAGGTTGAAAATGCTTAATTTTTTGTCTGTATTCTGCTTATTAGCTATGAAATCAACATTAACCACATGTGTATGCGCGTATGAGAGAGAGAGAGAGACATACCTAGTTTGGTGCCAACTAGCACAACAGGAATCCCAGGAGCAAAATGTTGAAGTTCAGGGATCCACTGGCAAACAAACACCATTAAAGATCACAATTAGCTGCATTATAAAATGAGAATCAAAAGAAGTTGGTGCAAACAATGTTCACCTTTTTAATTATGTTTTCGTAGCTTGCACGACTCACTAACGAAAATGCCAAAACAAACACATCTGCTCCTCTGTAGCTCAAGGGCCTTAATCTATTATAATCTTCTTGACCTATTTTACACATCAGAAAAAACACAATCCTTACTTCGACGCTTGAGACAATCTTGTTCCACACCTTCTGCAGAGAGATTTGTATGAAAATTAAACAAAAATTTGATATCTATCACTAGCTTACCAGCTGTGTCCCAAAGGCCTAAATTGACTGTGGTTCCTTCAACCACCACATTTGCACTGAAGTTATCGAACACTGTTGGTATATAATCCTAATTTTCACCAAGAAAAGAGAACAAAAAACATCAACAGAAGCCCAAAAAGAGTCGAGACGGCAAAATTACAGATAACCCCAAAACAAATTTCACGAAAGATGCCAAATGCAGAAACCCAGAAACACATGAAAGAAGAAAAGATGCTCTTCTCAACCGAAAAGGTAAAAAGTCGAGAGAAACAAACGAAAAAAGCTGCAGAATCAGAAGCTCAAACAGTGATTATCTGCACAATTATCTAAAAAAATCCTCATTGATAAAACCAAAAATTGGATCTTTAGGTGAAAAATCAGAAAACAAACACAAAAGGCAAGAATACTGACCGTGGGGAATTTGTTGCTGGTGTAGCATATAAGCATACAAGTCTTGCCAACAGCTCCATCACCCACGGTCACACACTTGATGAATCTGGAAGCACTTGAAGCCATTGTAGCATCACACTATTCAAGAAAGAAACCACTGAAAAATGTAAGGAAATAGTGATGAAAACTGCAAGAATTGAACTGTAAATTATGAAGTAGCTTTCTGGGACTTTAGTGGCTGTAAATGGCTGAGAAGGGTAGGTTATTTTATGGGCATTTATCACAGAGAGAGAGAGAGAGAGAGAGGTGTCACAACTCACATGAGTCATACACAGAATAACACTTTTTTTTTTTATAACAGAAGATTTGTTCAAAGTTTCAAACTTTATATTTGGTGTGTTTAATTCTAGTTTTGGTTCATAAACTACGATAATTTTATTATGTTGTATTGAAAATTTATGACAAACACCTAATCTGATACTGAGAAATAAAAAAAATATTATCATAGTAATCATGTTTTATTATATCTGAATCATCGTATCAGTATTCGTGTATTATAGTTAGTAAAAATTCAAGCTTTTTTTTGGTTCCCTTGAACAATTTATACAATGTAATATGAAAGAAATAATTATAAATATTTGACATATATATATATATATTTGATATATATTGATGTGTATGTATCACTGTCAGATGTGGTTTGTCTCTTTCTATTTTCTTGAGACAGTAAAAGATGGTGAGACAGACAGAGAGCATTTTAATATTCCCCAAAATACAAGGGCTTGTTTGTGAAATTTTATTCTTGTTTAGGGTCTTGATGATGAAATTGTTTTATTCTGAACTACCTCCACTTGAACTTGTTGTGCCCGTGATTTTGGCCGCGTGTATTTAATTTAGTTTCTCTTTTACTTAGTTAGTTACTATTTAACTGGCGATGTTATTTATTCAATTTTCGACTACTAACATGTAAAATTTATGTAACTAATAGTAAATGCATATTTAGATATACGAATACAAGACATTCGTGATTTTGTTTCGCAAGCAAACGGCAATTTTATAAATCATATAAATCAATTATAATGACATCAATATCGAAAACATGATTAGCAAGATTCAAGAAATAAACACGATTACTTGTTCAAGTATGATTAATCCAGCATAGGCTGTACAATCAAGTGGCGAAGCCACATTTATATCTATTTCAAAAAATTTCTCACATCTATACTATTATATATTTGAAAACGATATTTGACTTTTTGATTTTATTGTACATTTTGATGATGTGGAATTTTGTGGGTTTTTTGATATTTTTAATTAAATATTAAAAATGTGATTGACTTGTATATAAGTATGCGATAATATTAATTGCGGAGGTTTATGGTGCTCAATTGCTAATGACTTTCTTGTCTCAAAATCTTGAATCTAACACTAAATTAAGCCCTCTACCAATAAGCTACATCACTTGATTTGTATTAATTTACACCCATTAATTTTGTGATCACACAATTATTTGAAAATACTAATGGAATATTTTCAAGAAAAATAGGATTCATAGTCGAAATTTGTGTGATATGGTGATATGTTACGATGTTAAATACTTTTAAAAATATCATTTTACTATATCGTATTGTGTTGGAAACTCATATTAAATATCGTGTCCGATATTTCTCATATAAATTTTTTTGAAAAAATATTATGTTGTCGTATTAATATCGTATTGTGTTCGTTCTGTGCATCATTCATGACATGACAACCACCACCATTTTCACAAATTATTTAGTTATGTAAATAAAGTAGGTATATCATCATGGGAATGGCCCCTAAAGTGTTAATACTTTGGACATATGGACTTGCACGTTGCAACTTCACTAAATGTATTGATTTTCTTGAGGTGACTTTAGAAAGTTGCTTTTTTCTTGTTAGGATATATTGATTTTACATCTTGTCTTAAAATTTAATTCACTTTCAAAAGATGGTCATAAATGTCACGAATGTGACAAATTATTAATTCCATATGGTACACTTAATGTAAAAAAGGGGCATTGAGTTATTATCATTTGATGTATGACATTAATTTTTAGTAACGATTTTTTATATTATTATATTATATTATATATATGGTTTTTAGAAATTCAACTACTTTTCACATGTTTGTGTTATTATTTTTAATGGATGATTTTATTGACATGCACATGCAAGTTTATCTCGAATCTAATAGGAATTCGGTAATTTTAAAATATAAGATTTCCGGTATTATTATCTTAACTTTAACATTTAAACTAGACTTTAAACAATTACTCGTTAAGTGAAAATTTCATATAATCAATAATTAACAAAAAATTAAAAAATCAAGAATAAATTCTTCAAAATAAATATCAAATATTTTTAACTCTCACCTATGATGCACGTACGCATACAGATACAAATATAATGATACGATTTTTTTTTATAAAAAAAATTCTCATGTAAAAAGTGTCCAATATAAATATACGTTACGACATAATATATAAAAAAAATAGTATTTTAAAAACGGTGTATTAGACCCTCCCACAAATCTACCAAATCAATTAACCTAACAAAATTGGCATTGATGCACACATTTGATAGTGTTTTGTAACACACATTACGTGCAAAAAGAAGCAAATTGATTTTGCAAGAAAAGTGATAATAATGTCAAAATCTCACAGTGCATGCATTTGGTGAGTGCTTATTTTTGGATTTTTCCTCTTTGAAATGACCTTCCACGTTTAACAAGTTCCATTTTTCATGATACCAACCACATAAAAACACCACCACCTATTAATTGGTACAATTTCAGTTGAACCCTTAAGATAGTAAATTTTTTCTTCTTTTAATTATTGTAATTATATATTCAGATATACGAAATATCTAGTTAAATTAGCAAAGCGTGGGAAATACTTTCGGACTAAATTATAATTATACAAAATGGGGATGTTTATTTTGCCTAAGTTCACATTTGGAGCCATCTCTTCCTCTATGATGGAGATTAATACAAAATTATGTAATTGTTTGTGTGAATAAAAAGGAATACCTATATATGTACCAATAGCTAGCTAGGATTGAAATCATCTCTTCAAATAAAAAGTTGATACTTATGTAGAGTGTGCTGCACTTCTAATTTGGTTCATCAGATTTAAATATTAGGTTAGTTATACTTACCTCCATTCTCCATAATAGTGAGATCATCAATCCTACCTTTTATTTTTATTAATTTAAAAATCCATCATATATAGTTACAAATGTTTGTTTTTTAGGTTTTTCATTCTTATTCTTTTTGGGGTTCAAGTATTGTGAAAACGCAATTTGAAGACGACTTCAAGTCATAATGTTTTTATTAGGCTTTTTGTATTGTTAATTAGTTGACTTCGACTTTAAATTTTATGTGTAACTATATCACCATTATAGATGCATACATTTTCATGATGAAATTAATTATTATAGTAAGTGGTGAAGAGTTAAAATAATAATAAAAAGAATATTGAAAGTAAACCGACAAACAAATTAAAATAGATAAGAAGTCAAATAATAATAATAATAATCACTTAATTGAAATGATGTATAAGTAATCAAAATATTTCTTTCACAATTGCTAAAAACAAAGAGAGTGAAGGCATGTATATTTCTGAAAAAATGATGGTCGCAAACATTATGCTACAAAATGGGTCTTTTTGGCAATTACTAATGTCAGACACCGAAAATTCGAAAATAAATTATTAATTATGACTCAAATAAATCGGTTATTAATTATTAATTTTTATCATGATCAGTTCATAATAAATTTGAACTTAAATATTTAATTTGAGATAAGAATTATGGACTTATATTCTTATTCTTGAATTAATTAAATAGATTAAAAAATGATTCATTAAAATAAAATGAAGTCCACTTCTTTATTGTGTGGTATTTAAATTCAGGTTTAAGCTCATAAACAAGTTACAAGTTCACACAATAATAACATCAAATCACAAATTACAACAAGAAAATCATCAGGTTCTCAAGACCAAAAGACATTCTAGCTGTCAAATCTTCGAGCTATTGTCACTTGCAATCCCGAAGTATTGTCCGTGCAACGAGCCAACACTTCCAACCAAGTTCTATAAATTCAATCAAGTCCCGCGTTCGATTCGAGATCAAGCATCAAACCCTCGAATCCACTAACAAAGAAGAATCAGAGGATTTTACAGAAATTGTAATACTTTTTACGATAAATCAATAAATTCTTTATTTTTTCTATTTTTTATAAATATTTATTGCAGAATCAACAAAAATTTGCGTAAAGAAGTAAATTTAGAGTATTCAATTTTGAGTCGTAGAAAAGTCAAGAGATGTAAGGAGTAAAGACAACTCCAAATAAAATAAAAAAAAAGAAAAAGGAAAACTATAACAGAAAATAGGCCAAGTTCCATGATTATGGCCGACTAAGCACATTTTGAGCTTAGCCAACGACATAGGTAAAATCTTAAACAACCTGTCATGCATAGATACGAACATGATATATGAATACGATACGATATGAATATGTTATATATGAATTTTTTACGTAAGAAATATTGAACACGAGTATCCGACACGACACAACACGACACGACACGACACGACACGACAAAATGATATTTTTAGAAATATCGATGTATTAGATGATTAGAATAACCAATATAATAAAAGTGACATTCATTGACTCTAATCAAAATTCACGAGCACAACTTAAGATTGTTTATTTTGATTACATATATTATACATATATATAATTAATTCAATACAGAATTCAAATTATTTGATAATCATATGCAAGTTCCTCTTAATTATTAAGAAGAATTCCATCTCAATTTTCATAGTCATATCATATGTTCCAAACTTCCATTTGAGAAAGTAAAAAATATCGTATAATGATTAATGACAATAAATATTCTGATTTAAATTTAAAAAAAAAAGATAAATCGTAATTGGACCCAAAATATGGCTCAAACAAATTTGATGCAAAAATGTTTTGGGCCTGTATACATATTTTCACGGCCTCATACCAACATCATTTGTCAATGGCCGTAGTCTTGTAGATTGGAGTTGCTTAATTTGAATGAGAATGAATTGGACGGAGAAATACCTCGAAT
This sequence comes from Lippia alba, assembly GCA_037834125.1. Classification (NCBI taxonomy): domain Eukaryota; kingdom Viridiplantae; phylum Streptophyta; class Magnoliopsida; order Lamiales; family Verbenaceae; genus Lippia; species Lippia alba. Next base: position 15,708,212 of record JBBMKE010000003.1, read on the forward strand.
CCTGACTAACTCTTCATTTTTAAAGTTGTAGGTTTTTAATATATCTCACAATGAGTTTATTGGCTACTTATTTCTAGAATTTTGTAGCTACAAAAAATGTCAAGGAAAATACTATAGAAAATGAATATTGGTTTTCTTATATGACGAGACGGCAATCCGTCATGAAGGGTTTGGAGCAACCGATTGTGAGAATTTTGAAAACCTTCGTAACGATTGATTTGTCGGTCAACAAATTTAATGGTGTCATTTCATATTTTATTGGAAAGTTTAATTCTTTGAAGTATTTGAATTTGTCCCATAATAGTTTGATGGAAAGCATACAAACATCTCTTGAAAATGTAAATGCTATTAAATCTTTGGACCTTTGTTCAAACAAATTCATAGGGTAAATCTTACTGAAATTGATAGAGTTGACATTCCTTTCAATATAAACCTTGTTTTAGTAATTTTGTTGGGCCTATACTTCAATCTCATCAATTTTTTGTATTTGACAATAGTTCATACTATAAAAGGTTGGGGTATATGGATCTCCGCTAATGAGAAAGTGCCATGAGGACCAAGGTATGGCTACATTAGAACCATCACACAAAATATTGATGAATTTACTGTTATTTTGTGGTCCAATTTTGGTGCCCCACATTGAAATTTTAGGTCGAGACTATTGATGTTTGTCCCACATTGGATAGTTTGGGAAGAGAGTAACACTATAAATAAATTTATTCCCCTTAAGCTTCCAGCTTAAGCATCCAAAACAAAGTTTCTATCTCAGTGTGTAATATATCTTTATTAAAATATATTTTGTAAAACAAAGTAAATCTCTCGATTTGTAATATTTTTTGAGTGTCTAAAAACATAACTTAAATCGGCCGAACTTTTTAATGCTCTTTTAATAGCCTTATTTTGAATTATATTTAGTTTATTATTTTATCTGAAAATTTTATTTTGGCAAATTTGTAAAAATCGTCACCTTCGGTCCTTTTTGACTTTGCGTTTTCAATTTTGCCATCTAATTTATATATTTTCGCAATTATAGTCCGATTTAGACCCCAAATTTTTTTTTTTTTTTTAAACCCTAAGTTTGTCCACGTGTGTCAAATTCAGGCCGGATTTGGGATTTTTTTACTGAGAAATTAAAAAGAAAATGTGAAGGAAAAATATATACACACATGATTTAAAAAAAAATGTGAAGAAAATTTAAAATTACTTGATTTGCATGTTTGCCCTCGATTATAACTAATTAAAATTAATATTAAAAGAACTTACGTTATCAAAAATCAATGTGACCCTCCTTCCCTACGAATCTCTACCTCTCGCTCTCCAACCCCCGTTGGCACCACCTTTACAATCACTGCCGGCACTTGGGTCCCTACTTCTCCACCACAACCAACCGTCACCATCGTCGTCCTTGCTTCTCCATCAAAGCCAGCCACAAACCACCACCACAACCCATCCGATTCACACGTACACAAACAAAAACACACTCGCACAAACCCAGGTCCAACCACGCATACAAAAACAATCAGATCTCCACACATACACGCAGATCCACAATCGGGGAATAGTAGTGTGCTGCGTCGGCGGCTCGAAGCGGCGTCGTTGTGAGGTGGTGGTGAGACGTCGGAGTGTTGTGGTGGTGCTATGAGGGGATATTGATACGTTATTCGTATCAATTTAGATTTTAGAGTAGTCTAGGACTCAAACGAATAAAGAGATGAGAAGAGAAGATAATCCGGAGGAGCGTTCGATCGATGAAAAAATCGAGGAGAGAAGAGAATTCGAGATAATTAGAGAGATTGAGAAAATTGTATTGTTATTGCTGATAATAATGACTACTATATATAATTAAAAGATACCTTAAACTACTTGACTCTTAAAGGAAATGATTACATAAATAATAAATCTACCACTAAACAGAATCCTATTTCTAATGCATATGTTAAATATCAATTATATCAATATCAATTATATCAATCTATTCAATTCCTACCATATCTCTTACTCTTATTTCTTTATACACCATATCTCTGTCCATATCACTCTCCCGTCCTTCACAAACCACCTTGTCCTCAAGGTGTAACTCGGGAATAACCGTCCTTCAATTCCTACTCTTCTTTCTTGATACACTATATCTCCGTTCATATCAGATACTGTCAGGTTACGGTGGTGGTGTGTCGGTCAGCCAGGGGTGGCAATATGGATTCAAATCCATGGATTGAATCCAATCCATTAAGATTGGATTGGATTGGATTTGACAAGTGTTAAATGGGTCAAATATGGATTGGATTAAAAATATGTTGGGCCATTAATGGGTTGATAATGGATTTTAAATGGATTCTAAATGGATCAAGCTCATATATTTAATTTCAACAAGATATTACTTTTTTACCCTTTATATTAATTAATAAAAACTACAGTGGTCAATAGCAATATGGCATCCTGATATATATATTAACATGATATTGATATGTATCTGTGTTGGCTAACGGAAGCGCTCTCTCTCTCTCTATATATACATATATATCTAAGTGTATGTATAACAGAAAATATATATATATAACAAAACCTATGTATACACCGTGTATATATATATAATTCATGTATCTTTGTTGGCTAATGAAAGCTCACTTTCTCTCTCTCTCTCTATATATATATAAGTGTATGTATATCTGTTGATTAATGGAAATTATTTAATTTATGTATATATGTATACATATGTTGGCTAACAGAAAAAAAATAAAATATATATATATATA
>JBBMKE010000003.1:15715476-15729196 GCA_037834125.1 Lippia alba
TCTTCCGCCATGGCCTGGAGGATTTCATCGAAAAATAGGGATCTTGCCTCTCTAATACTTCTGTATTTCATGGCCGAGCTCCTTCTGATTGGTGGTGGGCGGGGTCCTTCCCACGGCGGGATCGATCTGGTTGAGGTGGACGGGCGTTATTGAGAGACTCTTCGTCGTCGCTAACGTCGTGAGGGTTTTCTCGCCGAATTCGCTCCCTAGATGATGCTCGACCTTTTTGGGGCTCTTGTCCGTATTATCGAGGAATTCGATTCCTCAGATCACTTTGGCCAACATCGTGGCCTCGGTTGGATTTTCTGGGAGCTTCAGGATTAACCCTAGCCCCCAGCCGGTCGAAAACACCGGACTGTTGTCTTCTCTGGCTTCGAGAGTCGAGTTTTTCGGTTCGGGTAGCCCCATGACTGGCTACCTTCTTTGGAGGGTCTGCTTCTGGCCCAAGGGGCTCGTCGTTCGGCCTTTTATCGGACCGACAGCGGCCAGAGTCCCCTTCTTGATCTTGGAGGGCCTCTTCGGCCTGTCGTTTTCCTCGATCCACCCCTTGCCACTGGCCAGGGCCTGGTGGTGGAGGCGGACCATAAGGATTGGGGTAATAGGTCAGTGGTGGTGCGTACCCCCAGTACTTTGGAGGGGGGATACCCATAATGTGTTGGAGGAGGCCCGTAATGGATCGGGTATTGCCTGGGCGATGGAACAACCAGGCTGGACCTTGGCTTTTTGGGGAAAATTGGGGTCCTATTTTCTGCAGCTGCCGTGACTGCCTCAACCCGACATCTTTCGAGATAGTCGTCAAGCTCGGAGGTGCTGAGGACAACGGGAGGGGGGATAGTACTCGACCCCTCCCAAACTCGAGTTGGTGCCGTGTTTATGTCAGCGGCATCAGGTTGGCGAGAGGGATTTTGTCCGTCTCCCACGAGGCTTCTTTTACACAATTCCATTGTTTATGAATGGCCTTTGTTCAAGGTTTCCCACAGACGGTGCCAAAATGATCGTGTCGAAATTCGGTCCGCTGACTAGGTCTACTCAGAGCCGACTAATCACTTGAATTTATTTGTTGGGGAATGCTCGAACGTTGTTCGACCTGAAAGATGGAAGCAAACGTAAACTGAAGGTCGATTAGGGACAGGTAGGGTTTTTCCCTATGTCGGTACTCCGACACTCAAGTCAGTATATGAGTAGTAGATACGTCGATTAAGCAGACTTAAGCGCAATAAATGTGTATGGTAAATGACATAAATGAGGGGATATTTATACCTGATTGGGTGATAGTGATAGTTCTGTACTGGTGTCAGAACATTTAATGTTGCCCAACTACCTCGTACGATCTGTCAGGAGCATTTAATGTTGGGCGTGCGTTGTGGGTCCCATCTCATGGGTCGAACTTCGTTCGACTATGCTAGGAAGTAGTCGGCCTGGGGTCGAGCTGAGTCGAGTCGTTCGACTGGTCTATCCTAGTCTAACGAGCTCCGATCATTTCCCCTAAGGTCGGTCGATCCGCGTGATATGGGATAAACCGCATCATTGACCAGTTTGCTTTGACTTTTGGGGACACGTGGCGGCCTCTCATTGGCTGCATGCATGACACGTGGCATGTTCGGATTCGCCCACGTCAGATAGGTTGTCTAATATTTCCATTTAAAAGAATACGAGTTGCAATTATCAAAACTCACGTGAAGTGCAATGTAAACAACTATATAAAGTTTTTTGTACGAATACTCCCTGTGTTATGCCTAATTAGCACTCTGAACCCTGTGATTTGAAAATTTTCAAAGAAAACTCTGTGATTATATAAATTAGAACCGAAAACCCTGTGATTGTATTAAAATTAGCACTCAAAACCCTACAACCATGGCTGTAGGGTTTGAAATGCTAATTGAGTGCTAATTTATTACAATCACAGGGGTTCTCTATGAGAATTTTTAAATCAAAGGATTCTGAGTGCTAATTAGGTATATCACAGGATTTTTGGTACAATTAACTCCACTGTATACATATACATATAATAATTTGTATGCCACCACTCCTGGCAAGATATATAGTTGAAAAACAAATAAATAGATTGAGACTGATGAGCTAGAAATTAGGTGTCTCAGTTTAATAAATTGAAGATGAATGAATTAGATAAAACGAAACATCAGGCAACCCATACTACTTCATTTGTTATTTGTTTTCTTTTCTTGATAAGCGGCACAGGAGGAGGTTATAAATAGAGGCCACATTCTTTAACAAGTGCCACACCACCATTACCATAAGCAACAAATCTATATATATGTATATATTCACAAATAAGAATATCATATAGATATTAATGGTTATTCACAAATAAAAAGATCATATATATTGATATTAATGGTTGCTTCTTCTTCTTCTTCTTATCCAAGGCCATCGATCCACGCTGTGCGATATATGTCTGTGTGTTCGTGTCACTGTGTTTGTTCGTTATCGTATATTATATTACTTCATACTTTGTCTCTTCTTGTACTTGAGAGGTACTACTTCATGGCTGTCGGCATTATCATATGGAATTGTGATTCGTTATTTTATTTTTGGTTCACTTAATTCATGAAATTCTAGCCTCAATTGAAACTGAGTCGGCTGAAATGAATCAATTATCGGGACAAGTTTATTGCACTTATTTATTATCCTTGAGAGAAGCATGCATACAAAATAATTTTGATCTTAATTATTCTTGATAATTTTATTCTTAATTATTCTATTACAAGAAGACAAAATTATTTATATGCATGCTAGAATTTTTCTTGTTTAATCACGTACGTTGACTAACGAACACTCTAAATCGAACTTAAAGTTCACTATTGGCTCATTCATATTTAATTGCTAAGGACAATATTAATCATTTAATTAGCCTCAAGTTGGAATGTGCAGCCATGCTATATTTATGGTGAGTGACGTGAAATCAATATTTTAAAAAATACTCGATTTCCAATATAATTTCCAAAATGCTTTTTATATTTGGACTCAACCCTTTGGGGAATATAATAGTTTGCATGCCACTACTCCTGGCAGGATATACAACTCAGAAAAAATAAATTAATAAAGTAAAAAACATTGATTGATTAAGATTGGTGAGCTAGAATTAATTAGGTCATGTGGATTTATCATCTCAGTTTAAGAACAGGACATTATAAATAAAGCCCACATTCATTCACAACCTTATCAGTATCACCATAAGCAGAAAATTAAATCTATATTATATATATACATTCACACAAAAAGATATTGATACTAAGGGCTTCTTCTTCTTCTTCTTCTTCTTCTTCATGATGTGCAGTATCAATGAAGATGGGTGTAGTCATCCTTGTTGTTCTGGTGCTCGGCTTTGGGTTTATTCATGGTGCGGATGCACAAAGTGGAACTCTTGAATGCCCTGTATATTGTTTAGACAAATATGGAGACTGCGCCAACAGATGTAGTACTGCGACTGACTTTGAATCCTGCATCAGCAATAATTGTCCAGAACTTGTCCAATGTACGGCCTTCTGTCCTCCCATTTAATTTCCTCATCTATGTTATTCAAGACCATCCATCCATGCATGATTGCTTACAACTCGTGTTCGTAGCTCCATCGGGGTTCAAGACTGTAGTCCGGCGGAAAAACGGAAATCATCTGTATGTTGTGATACGTGAATTAATTCAAGGTTTGTTGATTTACTAATTGTAATATTCATGTTTGTCAAGATTAATTGATTATATTGAATTGTGATCGGTTATTTTTATGGTGTACTGTAGCCGAAACGATTTGTTTGCTGCTTCTTTTAAAATAATATTTGAGAATTTTATTGTGGAGATCGAGGATACTTTGTTAAAAATTCTCAAAATAGTATGTGAAAGGCACTACTGTAATAGCCCGGTTTTTCGGACGTCCAAGATTTCGCCGTGTGTTCCCTTTTTGTGTGTTTAATTGCGTGATTATGTGACTTTGTGTTTTGCGTGACCCTATTTTGAACTCTTTAAGAGTTTAGTGGCTTGTTTGCAATTTTTTCTTTTTAGGGGTTTTTCGATCATTTCTCGTTAGGTCGAGATTTTGACCTCTTTGACTCCTTCAACGCGTTCTGGGCATCGAAACGAGTCCGTAAACTCTAAGTTTGCCCATTTCTGACGACGTTCACCCTTCTGTCCGTTCGTTTCGCCACGAGAATCCAGAATAAATATCTCAGATTCTCGTAATTCGTGCCAAACTTCAGCTCTCTCTCTCTCTCTCTCTCTCTCTCTCTCTCCCTCTCCCCTATCATCGATCAGCCACTCTCTCTCTCTCTAACAATTTACACACACCAAAGGTGTAATTACATACACATTCGTAACTTGCTCGTTTCTCGACGGAATTCGACGAATCAATAGTGGAAATCGAGCATCTCGACGACGCCGACTCAACCGTACCAATTTCGTAGCCTGAAGATCGACGGTGGCGGAGATATCGCCGATTTTCAGTCCCGGCGCTGGGTGGAGATGCCGCGACCTTCGCCGGCTGATTCCGGCCACCTCCGGCCGCTTCCGGCGACACGCGCCGTCGATCCAATTAGCTGAGCTCCTTGCGCGTCATTTCCCATCGGCGGCGCAATCGTCCGGCCAGCGACGAACCCTACCCCAACATAATAATTCGTTTCCAATTCACCATTATAATAGATTGTTAAAGTCAAACATGTAGAAGTGGGATCTGTTCAAAAAAAATTTTAAAAAAGCACACATTAAAAATTTACAGCAACCTTCAATATTTTAATGGCGTCAACCACCTAAGACCAAGACAATAAACATGGGGACCAAGACAATGAATAGGGGGATCATGAACAGGATACATAACATACATTTCAAAAAGTTGAACCCTTTATCAACACTTAGACATGAGGAATCTTCTGTCAAATGTTCTCAGTTTACTCACACAACACCCAACACACCCCCATTCGAAAAGCCCTCTGTAACAAACCACAAATCTTCAAATTGTGAAGAAGAAAAACTCACCGCATACAGGCTTTGGGTCTCCCTTACTTCGTATCTTCGCCATTTCTGTCGTCGCCTACTCAAAATTCACCCCCGTACCGTAGTCTTGCAGGAAATTTGGGCAAAATGCGAAGAAAGTAGGGTTTCTCCCTCGTCTAGAGTGTTTGAGTTTTTGAGGGGAAATGTTCACAATGATGGTGGGGAAATTGAATCGTTTTCTTATGGAATCATTACACTGATTTCAAGTCTTTAATCTTTTTCTTTTTTTCAGTTAATTATTGGGGTGCGTTTTTAAATTTTTTTCAATTTCTTTAAATGATTAAGGGCACAGTCATCTACCTATTGGCGCAAAGATGGTGACGTGGCAGCCATGTAACGTCCACGGAAGAAAAGGACCCACGTCATGCGTGGTTTTAAAACACTGAAAATGGTTTCCGGCGAAATTACGATTTTCCGGCCAAAATGTGCATTATTTTGTTGGATTTTGAGGGTTATGGGGTCATTCTATCACCGGAAAAGTTTGAGTACCTATTTTGCTAAGTGGGTGCAGTTGGTATACCAATTTTGTAATTTTCCCTTAAAAACAAAACTATTTTATTCTTAATTATTCTTGATTAATATTTATTTTATTCTTAATTATTCTGCTATATGAGTAATTAAGAACCAAATTATTTTATATGCATGCTAGATGCTACTCGCACAGTACTCCTAGTTAGAAGGTGGATGACTCGCAACGAAAGGGAGTGTCCGATGGAATCAATTGACTTCTCAACAACAACACATGGCAAAGGCATCAATGAGAACACCATATATAAGAAGTAATCAGGACAACACTTACAGAATCAGGAATATATGAAATAATTATCAAGCTTTAGGATAGTACCATACAGAGAAACTTGTCATAATCACATTCTTGTCGTACAAGTGTTGGGTAATAAGTCCAAAATAGTATCGGTACAGGACTGTATTTCGAAAATTTCCCTATATTATGGGTATCAAAATATTTCTAAATTATTTTAATTAACACAGCGAAATAATTAGTGGTCGAACCAGTGAAACTGATAACTAGTAAGACTTCCAATTCGATGTTAGGTCCAAGTTTTAAAACATACCTTACTATACATATTGAAGGATTGGGTATATTTAATTGTTGAAGACATTATCAATCATTTAATTAGCCTCAAGATGAAATGTGCAACCATGTTATACTACGGTGGGTGAAGCGAGATCAATATTGAAATAATACTGGTGTTCCAAAATTTCAAATATGAATTTAAAATTTTATTTTAATAAGTTAATTAAAATAAAATAAACAAAAATTTTATTTTAATAAGTTAATTAAAATAAAATAAACAATTTTCTTAGATGGAAATATAATTGATGGGCTCAAAATACAGTCGGATCTCAGCCGTCCACGTGGCACAATCTTGAAGCATCTTCAAGGTCCAACCATTGCTGGTATGGAAGGCTCAGGGATGCTAGGCTCGTGGGAAACCCAGCCTCGTCCCTCGCAGCCAACCAGTCACTCTCAGTCTCTCACGTTTCGACACGTGTCTAGGGCAGCATTATTCCAGGACCACAAGGGTGATATTACCATACACCCCTCACCCTTAAAGTATAAATAGGGAGAAATCCATCTTCTTCCTCAAGCAATCTTCACCTGCTACAGTGCATTTCTTCACGCACAAAACACACACTGAACTGGAAATCCCCATTGCTGCATCTTTAAGCTTCTTACAGCTTCATCTTTTTCACTAAGGTGTTACCCTAGCTGGTTGAACCCATGCTCAACGGGAACCCAGTTCCTGAGGCTCAACGTCTGTGATAGTCTTCTCTTTCACACACAAATAGAAATTGATTGGTGTTGATTTCCATCCTTACCGATTCCGACACCATCATTTTTGGCGCCGTCTATGGGAAACCATCTTCCATAGCTCCGGCAAGCTAGTTGAGCAATAACACCTCTTTTCTAGCTCACATTTCCAGTTTCCAGTTCATCCCCTTCTTTTTCCTAAAACACATTCAAAGTCCCCAACATCTAGAATGGTGACAACCAGATCTGGAACCGGCGACAATAGGACATTCCTTCCCCCGCTTCCAGAAGACGCCCCAAAGGGCAGAATCGTCACCGAATCCATTCCTATGGCCGGCGACGGAGCCGATACAACCGCGGCCCTAGTGAACCAGGCCCCACCAGCAAACCCAGGGGATAACCTCCTCCCCACGCCACCGTCAGCTCCTTCAAACGCAGCTCCAGTTACCAACGCTGCAGGAGCCTCAACCGCAGGAGCGTTCGCCTCCATGATGATGCCCCCTCAGGGCGTCACCATCATGCATCCTAGTACGTTGCAAGGATTCGGCCAAGGAATCCTGCAGGGAATGGTGCCAGGCGTAGTACCCACCATCCTCCCGACCGTGCAGCCCTACCAAGTGGGTAGCCTACACCTTCCAGTGACTCTCCCGAGGATACAGAGACTTGACTGATGCCTTTCTGAGCCATTTCAACTCCATAAAGGCTCCTGCTTCCGACGTCACTGTGCTTTATAGCCTAATCTAGGGATCCAATGAAACCCTGCGAGCGTTCATGGGCCGCTTCAACAAGGAGGTCTTGAAAGTCGAGCGACCTTCAATGGAATTCATCAGACATGTCCTCTTCCAGGCAATCAATATGAAGAACTACGTAAGCAAACAGTTCATCGAAGAAGTGGCTAAGAAAAAGCCCCGAACTATACTCGAACTCAAGGAGATCGCCGACTCCCATTTTACTCTGGAAGACATGTATCAAGCTAGAGAGCGTTCTATAGCTAACCCTTCTCCAATGGTCCGAGCCCTAGGGAGGAGTAAGCCAACCAAGACCCATCGTCGCCCAAGTCCACCCAAGAGGAACACATCACCTCATCGCAGGCATGATCGCAAGCGTATTCCGCTCAATAGGCCTGCTACTGAAGTTTATGCCCTGGTGGATAAGAAGCTTTTCAAGCGACCACCGAAAATGAGAGAGACCGAGGCTCAAAAGCGCTCGGGAAAATATTGTGTCTTTCAAAAACAGAAAGGCCATGACACAAATGACTGCCCTCAGCTCGAGGCAAAGATTCAAAGGTTGATAGCCGGGGGGCATCTCAAAGTGTTCGTGAGAGCCCTGGAACATTATGACGAGCACTGCACCGAGAGAGTGCACGAAGGAAGAAGGAGCCGCTCGTGCTCAAGGACTCCTCCTCGCCATCAGACTGAGAGGAGCGACCGAGGGAAACAAAAGGCCCCAGAACTGGAAAATCAACCATTTGCGGTCATACACATGATCGCCGGGGGGCCCTCCGGCGGAGATTCCATTGCCTCTCACCGACGCTTAGTCAGGAGCTATGATCAATGGTCGCAAAGAGTCCAGACTATCTACTCTGTTGAAGCGAGCCAGCACTCAAAATAAAATGATATCTTAGGCTTTATAGACAAAGATCTAGAACACATTGTAACGCCCTATGGGGTCGGTGATTCATCTGACTGCCCCATGGTGGTTAGCCTAGATATCTATAATCACGCTGTAAAAAGAATGCTCGTTGATAATGGAAGTTCTGTAACCGTTTTACCTTACTCAACGTTCCAAAAAATGAACATAATTAACATCCCCCTCGAACCCATCAGAACAGCCCTCATTGGCTTTGGGGGTTCCGAGCTTGCCCCTCGTGGGCAAATATGCTTGGCCACCTCTTTCGGTCGTGCCCCGTAGCGTAAAACCCTCAACGTACTCTATGCAGTAGTTGACGTGGACCTCCCTTACAATGTCATAATCGGATGACCGGCCCTTCTAGACTTCAAGGCAGTCATCTCAACTTACCACCAAAAGATGAAATTCCCCACTCCCGAGGGAACCGGAGAAGTCTTGCGTAACGTAAAAGAGGCACGTGAATGTTATATTTTGTCTTTGCAGAGTCATAAGCCCAAACCGATCGCTTAACAGGGATCCATGAAGAAGACCGTCAACTTTCCAAAGCTCGACGAGGACAGTCCCGAACGCAAACGGGCCAAGCTATATAAAAAGAAAAATAAAAACAGGGGATCAAAAGCCACCACGAGCGAGGGGCCCCCGGGGGCAGTAGAGGAGTCCTCGAAAAGTGAAGGGGACCTCCCCTCAGCGGAATTAGACAACCGCCTCACAGGGAAGAAGAGAGTGCTCGAAATTTCCTGACCAGAAGTTCGGATTGAGTCAACTGAGAGAAACATTACCATCGAATTGGAGCCTGGAAATCCCGAGAAAGCCACCCAAATAGGCTCGGGTCTCGACGGTCCAGCGCAAATTATGATGATTGAGTTCCTTCGGGAAAACTTGGACGTTTTCGCCTGGAAAGCCTCAGACCTCACTGGCATAGATCCGAGCGTCATAGTTCACTGGCTCAATGTGGACCCTGCCTTCAAACCTATCAAGCAAAAGAAAAGAGACGTCCACGGGTTCCGAAAGCAAGTCATCGAGGAGGAGGTCAGCAAACTCCTTGACGCTCAATACATTGAAGAGATCTTCTACCCAGAATGGCTCTGTAATGTTGTTCTTGTCCCCAAGAGTGCTAAAAAGTGGCGAATGTGCAATGATTTCACAGATCTTAACAAGTCTTGCCCTAAAGATTCATATCCTTTGCCCCGAATAGATCAGCTGGTGGACTCAACCGCGGGGTGCGAGCTCATGAGCATGATGAACGCCTTTCAGGGGTACTATCAAATTTTATGGCTCTAGAGGATCGCCCCGAAACCTCTTTCGTGGTCCATATGGGTATTTATTGCTTTTTGGTTATGCCCTTCGGACTCAAGAACGCGGGTGCCACTTATCAGTGCCTTGTAAACAGCATGTTTGAGCCAGAAATCAGGAAATCCATGGAGGTCTACGTGGACGATATGATTGTCAAAAGCGAGCATCAGGGCTCCCATTTGGATGACCTCCGTCGCGTATTTAACATCCTCCGTCAGTACGGTATGAAGCTGAACCCCTCAAAATGTACCGTCGGGGTTCGAGGCGGCAAATTCCTGGACTATGTGGTCAGCCAACGAGGGATTGAGGACAACCCAGACAAAATCAAAGCAATTTTGGATATTTCTTCCCCTCGTGACTTGAGGGAAGTTCAAGTGTTAGTGGAGAAAATCATCTCCCTCAACAGGTTCATTTCTCGGTCAACCGACCGAAATCTCCCTTTCTTCAAAATTTTGCGCAACGCTCGCAATTTTGCATGGACTAAAGAGTGCGAAGAGGCACTCTAAAGCATGAAGCAGTACCTTTCCTACGCCCCGCTCTTGACCAAACCCGTGGAGGGAGAGCATCTGTTCATCTATCTCTCCGTCTCGTCTGAGGCCACGAGCGTCGTTCTAGTGACCGTACGCGAGCGTAAGCATTTGCTTGTGTACTACCTTAGTAAAACGCTGCAAGGTGCAGAGAAATGCTATGCAGAAATTGAGAAATTTGCCTTCGCTCTCATCAATGCCTCACGACGGTTAAGGCTTTACTTTCAGGCCCATTTTATCACTATGCTCACCGACCAGCCCCTTAAGCAAGTTTTGGCCAAGCCTGATGTCTCCGGAAGACTAATTAAATGGTCTATAGAGTTAAGCCAGTTCGACATCAGCTTCAAGCCACGCGCCGCTATACAGGCACAAGCGGTCACGGACTTATTGGTGGAACGCTTCGAGCTGGATACCCCGACGCTTGACGACGAGGGCTTATAGTCATTGCACACAGATGGTTCCTTGACCTCACAAGGGGGGGAGCCGGGGTGACCCTCAGGGATCTCCAAGGAATAGAATTAGATTTTGCAATCAAGCTCGCTTTTCAGGCAACCAATGACGAAGCCGAGTACGAGGCACTAATCCAAGGACTTTCCGTGCAAGTGAATATGATAGATCCTTCCGAGCCATGTTGGCTCGATGCGATCATTCTCTTCCTCAGGGATGGAATAGTCCCGAGCGATAAAGTCGAGGCCCAAAAGATAAGGAACAAAGCTCCTAGATTTTCCCTTGACAACGAGGGAAGACTCTTCAAACGCTCATTCCAAGGCCCACCGATGAGGTGCTTGAGGCCCTCACAGGCAAAGGAAGTTCTAGAACACGTGCACGGGGGCAGTTGTGGGAATCACTCCGGCGGTCGGATCTTGGCTAAAAAGATCTTGAGAAGCGGATTTTACTGGCCAACGATCCTGCAAGATGCCATCACTTACTCCAAAAAATTCCCAAAGTGCCAGTTCCACTCAAACGTCCCTCAACTCCCGGCCGCCCAAATGATCCCTGTAGATGTCTCTTTGCCATTTGATCAGTGGGGCATAGACATCGTCGGACCCCTTCCTATGGCAGTCAGACAGCGGAAGTTTGTTATCATAGTGGTAGACTACTTCACAAAATGGGCTGAAGGAGAAGCCGTGGCCAAAATCACCTTTCGAACGGTTAGGGACTTCATTTGGAAAATATTATCTATCGGTACGACATTCCGAGAGTACTCATTTTGGACAACGGGTCCCAATTCATCTCTGTGGACACCCGAGAATGGTGTTATAAGCTAGGCATTGAACAACGCTTCATTTCCATCGGCCATCCACAGGTTAACGGTCAACCTGAGGTAACCAATCAGACTATACTCCAACATCTGAAAACGATGCTTGAGAGTAAGAAAAGCGAATGAGCAGAAGAACTCCAAGGAGCCCTCTGGGCGTATCGCACTACCCACGAGCGGCAACTGGCGAGACGCCTTACGCTCTAACTTACGGATCCGAGGCAATGATACCTGTAGAACTCGCCCAAGAGTATGCACGCGTAGCCTACTTTGAGCTTATTGCTAACGAGAGTAATCGTGCGCTCGAGCTGGATTTGATCGATGAAAAGCGAGACACCTCTTGGGCTCGCATCCACAAGTACAAAGCTGCCGTTGCCTCGCAGTACAACAAACGTGTTAAGGAAAGGACTTTCCAACTGGGAGACTTAGTCCTCAAGAAAGTTGAAGTCTCCAAACACGTGGGTAAGTTAGACCCAAACTGGGAAGGTCCATTCAAAGTCATACTGGTACGAGCAAACAACACCTACCTACTAGAGACTTTGCAAGGCGAGCGCCTCCCCCGACCGTGGAATGCTTGCAATTTTAGAAGATTTTACATATAAGCATTGTATCATTCCCCTCGGGGCCCATTGTATCCTTCAAATTAATAAAGTCGACATGTTAATGAACGATAATAAATTTTGAGCATTCCTTTATCTCTTGTTTCATTTGCATGAAGGTACCTCGGGGTTACCACCGTCATCCCTCGCAACGAGCGGACCCGGTAGGACAGACCCCAAACAGGTTGAGCTAACTAGTTCATTTCTAGCTTACGCTCCAAACCCCTCCGCAGATCTTTCCACTTTCTAGGCTCAATTCTTTGATGGATTAGAGCTTGGCCTTGAGCCTAGTCCTTCGATGGACTAATGCGTCCATGGCAGCCAATCCCTCGACAGATTGGAATCTGACAATGTGTATGGGTCTTTCGATGGACCAATATTTGGCTCATAACCTAATCCTTCGACGGACTAGCGATAGCCCAACCCCTTAATCCTTCGACGGATTGACGGTTCATTCACTTAAACAGGTCTTTCAACAGACTGGTGTACAGTATAAGGCCTGGACCTTCGACGGTCTGGCGCCCACATTGGAAATCTAATTGTTAATTAGGCTGCTATCTACTGGGGGGCCCACCGCTCAACAAAAAAGTGGTTCGCTCATCCCTCTAACCCTCTGACGGGTTGGACTCTTTCTCAAAAATACTTAGCAAGTCCCACAATAACTGCTACGTTCAGGATTTCTATAGTTCAAGGTTTCCAACCATCTATTGGTCTTATATTTATCGTATGATTGGGTCTACCTCAATGCAAATTGGTATTCTTATTTCTGGACGCCTGGCCTAAGTGATCTCTAGCGGACACACTTTCGAGCCTCAGCTATCCCTCAAGGAGTTTCAACTATCAAACAAATTCAACCATCTTGGCCATCCGACGGTCAACCAAGCTCATACATAAGGAGCATTCAACAAGTTCAGGCATTCCAGTCATTCTTTACACTAAGTACAGAAAAGTTTATGAAGTATGTTACATGCAGAAGTATGCTAGCCAACAACATCAAACACTACTCTATCAACATACAACAAACAAAAGTGCAACATTCACCAGAAAATCTGTTCCAGGCAGACCATTACGATAAATCAGTAACATTCTACAAGCTAAAAAGGAAGCATTCATTACTAAGGTATTCTTCAAGATACATACCAAAGGATTACATTGCAAAACAGCAAATGAACAAAATTTGCCAACTAAGATTGAGGCTATCTTTCTGTCTGAACGATCAATTACTAAGTCAAAAGGAGCCATCGCTATAAAATATCACTTTGAGCATACAAAAGGGGTATTTAAGGAGTACTTGCGAAGCAAAGTAAAGGCACTGGAAGGAAAATATCTCCAGTGAGGCATTGGAAGCTGCACGTATTGCCTGCAATAAGTACATGATGAAGTTTGCAGGTAAAGATGCATTTCATTGGAGGAGAATTCTAAGGGGCCGCCTCCTTATCGTGTGTACTGGGAGACGAAGATCCCTCAGGCTCGGAGGGGGGGCGATAGCCAGCGAAATTGGATTCAAAGGTCTTAGCTCATCCACATCGAGCTTCAGACGCCCCTGCTGAGGTCGGTTCGTGGCCACGAATTCCCTTTGAAGGGTTTGCACAATCTCCTCGTAGAGTGGCTCAACTCTGCTCTCCTCAAAGAAGGGGTC
>JBBMKE010000003.1:15838783-15852084 GCA_037834125.1 Lippia alba
GGAGACAAGGTATTTCCATGGAGGAACCATTTCAAGATTATGATTTATGGTGTTTGTCTTTTACTTCATTTGATTTCTGCCATTTTTGTCACACTCACCAACCTTACTTTATTGTCTTTTTTCTATTCTTGTGGGCAAATTTACCCTTTTAGATTATTTTTATAGGAATCTCTTTGTTTATTTATTTTGTGGTGTTGTCACTTGTCAATTTCACAATCTTTCTTTCCTTATTTTTTTCAAATTACATGTCAAACGTGGTTGATTATTCTAAAACCAACCTTGGCTGGTTTAGGTAAATCATATAATGAAGGGATCTTGTCATACCTACAAACTTTAAGGAGAATTATCAAGTAAATGACTAGTGTAATTTATATTTCATAATAATTGATTGGATTAGATCGGACTGCATGAGTCTTGGCTAAAATTTTGAATGATAATAATAGATTGAGCCGAATAATTCATCAAATCCCACTTTTTTGTTTCTTCCAATTCAAATATTACATGCCACAATTAGTGTAGTTTTAGAAATTCGTTATTATACTAATTTAGTTAAAGAGATAATTGTTAGAAATTTTAGGTAAAATATCAAAAATACAAGATATTAAACCTTGTGTTTCAAAAAATAGCAAAAAGATATCCATAAAAAACTCTAACACGTTGTTTGAACCACACACGCCTCTCAATTCTAAATATGAAAGTTACAATTTTTGCATTTTTTTATGAACATAAAAGTAAAAAATTAGACGAAAAATATTTATAATAAAACATTTCAAAGAAATATGATGGAACATAAAAGAAATAGCAGAATGATATATAAAAGAAATAAATGAAGAATATACCACAAAAAATTTTATTTGAAAACAAAGATAAAAGTAAAGACATAAATTAAAAGTTGGTGGAAAAAATATATCAAAGAGAAATTAATGGTTTAAAAATTATATATTAAAAAAAATATTTTAAGTCCTATATAATGCATCGGCCATAAGGTTTTTTATATAAATTAAAAAAAAAATTCTTATAATATAAAGTTTTTTACGCGCATTTCTGAATGACTAAAATGGTTTTTTTTCTTTTTTTTTTAAATTTTCAACCTGAATAAC
This sequence comes from Lippia alba, assembly GCA_037834125.1. Lineage (NCBI taxonomy): Eukaryota > Viridiplantae > Streptophyta > Magnoliopsida > Lamiales > Verbenaceae > Lippia > Lippia alba. Next base: position 15,839,884 of record JBBMKE010000003.1, read on the forward strand.
TAAAATGGGTTGAATGCATATACATTTCATATTTAGATTTTAGGATAGAAAGTTCATTTTTGGGCATTGGACCCGTAATAAATGGGATATTGAACCAGTAAAAGATTATCTCTTCATTCACATTGCCTTTATGATTCATCTATATACTAAACAACAGAAAAACAGACCGACCAACGGTATTTTCAATGATTTATATTTACGTAATTGCCGGCTTAACCAACAAGATATTATTTTATAATGAAGTCAAACATTTATATGCATGATGTTCTTATATTCAAGAATGAAGAACTATTTAGAAAAGAAGTGTAAATACTAAATATAGGACAACCACATGCATAATGCATGTAGAAGTGAGTTATATTTTAAAACAATTTACTAAAATAATAATAATAATTTGCATATTGTAAAAGGAGACCGGAAAAAGAACAAGAAAAATAAACATTTAGAAATGAAGCGGAACTTGCAAGAAACTGCATGATTAATGTAGATTAAAGATTATATATAGTGATTAATCCAAAACAAAATCTAAGATGTACGAATATTTTTAAGAATATTATTTTATTGTGTCATATCTCATCAAATACTCGTGTCTGATACTTTTTATGTAGAAAATTTAAAAAAAAAAGTCACATCGTCATATCTCTATCATATTGTGTTCGTATCCGTGCAGAATTAGAGAGAATATTATATTTATTTGCAGTGGGAGAGAGGGAGGAAGGGTCCATCGATGATGATAATGTTGCCTTGCACGCATGCAATCTAATATCCTATTCAAGCGGGTGATTATGACTAATCATACTCTACACTTTCAGCTCTTTTCATGCTTGCTAAATGCCAATGCCTAACTGTTGAGATCATGTTCCTTTGCCAAAATCTTGTTTGCTTCTCTCTCTCTTAGATAAGTACTTTGTCTTTCATCTTGGATTTTTATATGTTTTTTATGGGCGTAAAAGTTTAACGGTTAGAGACCAACATGCGTTTTTTGGAGATTCTCCTCGATTTGGAGTTCAATACTCTGATTCAATGTGTCGAAAAACACAATTCTTGTACGTTATGGCATATGTGCGCAAGAGTATCCCCCTTCTCAACGTGCGAACAAGTCTGCTCCCCTACGAAAATGTAATAGGCCAAGTTCCTCGTAGGATGATGATCCATGAAGGGGAAGAGTTAATTCCCAAAAAAAAGAAAAAAGGGTACTTATGTAATTTCAAATACTAATCAATGCAATTGTCATAATTAGAAACAAGAAATGACATAAATAAACATAAAAAACTGAGGATTCCAGGTACTAAAAAGTTATGTCAATCTGCATGAATTTTCTTGTAAAATAGCTAAAAAGAACAACAAAAGGAAGATGAATATGTTCTCTTAATCAATCATGTTAAATATTTGCTATCCTGCATTTAATCAAGGGTCAGAAGCTATAGATTTCTCTTCATAATCCTTTATAGTTTTGATCATACCAGAAACCTCCCTCATACTTACCACACTCGCCCCAGATGAACAATCAATGCACTTCAAAGCCACTTGCAGCAAACCGAACATCTGTTCCTCATCCGCCCCTTCCAAAATGAGTCTCTTATCTAAAATCTCGGCCGTCCATTCTTCCCTGATTGTGGAATTCACCCACGTTGCAAGATCATAACCGTTGTTTTGAACCGGTTTTCCAGTTAGCAGCTCGAGGAGGATTAGGCCAAAGCTGTAGATATCTGCCTTGAAGAAGGTGTTTCGTGTAGAATCTATATCTTCTTGAAAGAAGTCGCTTTGAGAAAGAAATGTCGATTGTCCGTGGTTATTGGTCTCTGCTAGACCGTATTCACTAATGTACGGCTCCACTGAATTGTTGAATAAAATGTTGGAGGATTTTAAGTTGCCATGAGCAATTCCATCAGCTTGAAGCCTTTCGTGCATGCAAGCTAATGCGTCTGCCATTTTTGCTGCAATTGTTAATCTTCTTTCCCAGTTGAAAGATTGGCCGTTCTGGGAACCTGGAAATAGGTAGCAAGGGATTAACAAAATGATTTACAGATGTTCCACGACATACCCCGTGATTTGACTTAATTACATAAACTTCCCATAAGGTTTGAGAAAATACGAAGAATTCTCCTAACAGATCTAAGGTTTTGCTAACGCATGCTATTATAGTCATAATCTTAAATCAATTATTTGCCAGTAAGTGTGTAAGGGAAAACAGGAGTTCATCAAAATTCATTTATCCAAATATAATGCTAATTACTTGACAAGGGAAGATTTTGTAACCACCAAGACCTTAGGGGAAGTTTGTGTAATTAGGCTTAAGTTTAGATAGGTCAGTGTAATTAGTCCAAATATATTTTATGAGGAATAATTACCAAAACCCTCCTCAGATGTGCAGCATTTGGCCAATCCAAAAAAGAACTCTCTATCTATTGAAATTACAATTACCACCCTTTATCTTTGTTCCCATCCTAAACATATGGCACAAGCACCAACTATCAAAAGAACTCCTAGTCTCACTACATTGTCAGTGTTGGGGGTAACTGTAATTTCAATACCTACAGGGGTTGTTTATGTAATTCAGGAAAACTCCAAAGTTTTTTCATGTATTACCCATGTTTCTTGCCTATGATGGAACATTAATAAAGTGAGAACAAAGAAGTTACCATGGAGAAGCTTGAAGAGACTGCCCTTGTCTTGGAACTCATAAACCAAGAGCTTTTCTTGTCTGGAGCAATAAAAGGCCACAACCTGCATCACATTAGGATGCTTCACTAAATCCATCCTTTGCATCCTCTCCTTGAAATCCTCCATTGAAATGTCCCATTCCCTGATCCTCTTCACAGCCAGAATCAACCTGTCGTTTACGGTCACCTTATAGAGGCTCCCCCTTCTCCCCCTCCCGATCAACTCAGCTGGAGACCTCAACAAATCCTCAAATCTAAGCTCGTTTTCCATCGGTTTCGACAAAACCACAAGTGATGTTGAACCCTTTCCACTTTCAGCTGATGTTATGGAAAATTCTGACCTGTTATTCACACCTCCATCTCGATACTCACTGGAAGTGTCGTTTGTGTTGTCTTTCCGGAAGCCCTTTTCTGCAAAAGCTCCTTTCTCTGAAGTTCTCTGTTTCTTGAACAGTTTGAATGCAACTAAACCTGCAATAATCACTACCCCGATTGCAGCATATCCGACATAGATCAAACGGTCCTTATTTGAAGATCTGTTCTTTCCAGGCGGAGGAGAGGGAGGGCAAGACTCAGACAAAGGCTCCCCACATAATCCAGGATTGCCTAAAAAGCTCGTCTCGTTGAACCTCCCACCCAAATCAGGAATCGGGCCACTCAAATCGTTGTTAGAAACATTAAACTCTTCAATATTGGAAAAGTTAAACTTTGGTATACCTCCACTCAGGCGATTGTCTTCAGCACGAAAAGTCAGCAGGCCTGAGATTCTGGAAACATCCGGAATATTCCCTGAGAATTCGTTGTCCGACACGATAAGCCTCTTCAGATGGCCTAACCGGGATAGAGAAGAGGGCAGATTTCCTGAGAACTTATTTCCATGCAGATATATATGAGTGAGGCTTCTGCATTTTGATATCTCTCCTGGGAATGCTCCAGAAACATTGTTGGAGTTGAGGCTCAGAACCATGAGAGCCTTCGTCTTGCACAGAGAGGACGCATCGAGCATCCCACTAAGTTCGAGCCCGTTGAGAACTATTTTCTTGATATTTGGAGAATCACGATAGCATGTCACGCCTTTCCAACTATCATTGCAAGGATCTGAACTCGCGTTCCAACCCCAGTTTGTTTCTTGATCTCCAGGAGGAGAAAGTTTCGTCATGAAGTCGACAAGTGCGTTCCTCGCCTCTGTAGTTTCTGCGTTCATCGCAGACAACAGAAGAAAGAACGTTTCGAAGATTATCAACAGCTTAAACTGATCCATCTCATTGATCAAACATGTGTTACAACTTCCTGGAGATGAAATGAAGGGTGTTTCAATTTGGAAATGGGAACAACTGAAATGATGAGGAAAATCCAGTACACTGACCAAATGTCTGAATTTACAAAGTGGTGAATACTAACAAAGAATGACTCAACAAAGTGATGGAAAGAGACTGAAATTTTTAATATAAATACTGAATAGAATTGTGATGCAGTGCCGGCTGCAAGGAAAGAGTCAAGCTTTTCATTTTTCAAATATAAATTGTACTGCATGAGTTGGCTTATGCTGAATCCCAGTTAAAATGAAAGAAATTGTACTACTTTGATGATCAGAAGTGGTCAAACGTAAACACTGTTTTTACTGTGTGTTTCTATAAGAATAATACGGCTTGTTCAGATTCCGATTCTACTCGTAAGCCATGTTGGAAGAGGTGTCAAGAATAGAATGTATTTTGGATTCACACCAGACATGAGTTTCCACAATGTTTGCTTTCATTTCGTTTCAGTAAATATCAGATATTACTCTTCTGACTCTTGACTAATACTAATAACAATGCTACTACTATCTTCTAATAATAATAATAATGATTCTGGGATTAGCCTATTAACTTGCAATTGAAGAGATGAGACTAATTAAATCAAGAAATAACAATAGTATCACCAACTATTGTTAACTAGAGAATTAGAAAAGAGTATCACAATTCATATCAACTTAGAACAACTTCTTGCTTATGTTTCTCTGTTTTCACGGTCGCTTCCTCATTCTACGTTCCTTATGCTATCACCAACAAGGTCATCACAGAAACTAAAATATCACAAACAAGCTGCCGAAGCAGAGCAAAGAAGAGTTGATTGCCATGGCAGAGTGTGTACTCCCTCAACTCAAGACATGATGAAGATTCAGTTTATGCTAACGTTGCTTCATGTGAAATCCCTTGTCCGGTTCAAGTCCATCTGGTGTGAGATATTTGGCACGACAGAGTTCATGAAGATGCACTGCGATGATAAGTTTTCCAGTGACCCACAAAACCATTTTTTTGTCGTCTTTCACAATGTAAGGTCATATATGGTAACTAGAATTGGATGGCAAAAATCTGCTTGTACTCACCGATGTGGAAAGGATGTCTGAGGTTGCCACTTCCGCAGTCTTCGTTTCGAGCTGAGGATCACGATCTGTATGACAGTATGAATACAGATATACAGGAAGTTTATAATGTATATAGCAAGCTGTAATGGACCAGAGCACAAAAAGATAGATGAGAGAGGATTACTATGCCACAGGCCCACAGTACTCATTATATGCTCAAAGCCAAATGTAACTGCTATTCATTCAGGACGAGCAATGATTTGTACATCCTCATAGAGGAGATTCTGAATTACCTCCTAGTGCAATTCAGAGGAGTGAATTTTATACTTGAAGGGTCTGTTCGAACGGATATCAACCTTGCGGACCATGTTTCCCAAGCTCTATTGTTCCTCTTCTACTTCTCTTGCAGAATTCACAACAGGAGGCGGACAGTCGACCAGCTCAATCATCTTAATCGTCGGTACATCACCCATAGCAGAAGGAATCTCCTTTAGTTTGTAGAAGGACATAATTATTAAACGTTGAAGACGTGGGAAGTGAGTTTCATCAGCTCTCCAATGCACAAGATCCAACACAAGATCCAACCTGTCAAGCATCAGGTATTTTAGCCGACAAAACTCCTCCTCGACTGGCTCCCACTCGGCGCCTATGCAAGCATAATTCTTCAGTTTAAGGACTTCAAGATTTGGCAATGCACCAATATTTGACATACTAGTCCAAGGAATTGCACAACCATTTAAAGTCAAACTCTTGAGCTTGTGTGGGAAAGCAAGCATAGGTGCATTGTCAATTTCTGGTAGATCAATCATGAAAATTTTTAATGTCTCAAGCTGATGGAAATTGACAAGAGCTTCAAGCTGATATTCTGACCATGATACAACCGGGGGAACATCATACACAATTCCCAATTTCTTCAGATTTGGGATTCTTTCATGGATGCTATTGCTGAAGGCGAAGTTTCTAACTTTTGCAAGTGTCTAGAGGTCTTCTAGAACAAAAGAATTGTTCGCTAGAACCGGTAGATCAAAAGTGTTGGCGATAAAACATGGTGAAACACATATATGTCGTAGCTTCGGCATCATCCAAATTTCCACAGGTAAGTTTAGATAAGATGAATAAAACAAATTGTAATGTACAATTGTCTGTAGATTACAGAGCTTGGATATGGATGGAGGAAGTGCAATATCATATGTCAAAGCAAGGTATCTTAAGTAAACTAATTTCAGTATCTCATCTGGAAAGAAAGAGAAAACTACCATACCGAAATCCAGTACCCTGAGAAATCTATAACCCAAGCAAAAACGCGAAGGATAAATATGAAGATTACGTGCACTGGTACATAGAAGAGAATGAAGACTCGAGTTGCAAATTTCAATTTCATGCTGATGCATGGGTAAAATACAATTCTCCAGACTGTCAGTGTGAATGCATAATCTGTTGTGAGGAGGTGTTTGTATACTTTCTTCAAGAATGTTTAAAGGCCATTTCACTATGTAAAGGAAGCTTTCTGTGTGAGCGTTTCGCATGCACAAGTCCCTCAATACATCATGAATGCTGCGTGTTCTCGCTTACAAACCATAATGAGGTTTCTCTCCATAAGATCCTCCAAGTATTCCTCCGCTAAATCTTCCAAACTTGTACATCTGTCTGGTTTCAGAAAGCCCTCAGCAACCCACAGACGCATTAGTTTGGAGACATAGATCTCATAGTCCTCAGGGAACATGCCCATATACAGAAAGCAAGGTCTCAAACAATGAGGAAGATTTTCATAACTCAAACGAAATATCTCCATATACTGCTCTACTTCTTCTTTGTCAACCACTGAGATCAAATTATCCGCTATGCTTCACCAGTATTCTTCTGTTTGATCTCCTTTGGACAACATGCCACCAGTTACAGCAATTGCTAGAGGAAGTCCTCCACAACTCCGTGCAACCTCCTTTCCAAGTTCTTCCAATTCACGTGGGCAAATTCTATCTCCGAACACTTTATGACAGAGTGGCTCCCAACTTTGATCTTGGTCAAGAAAACGCATTTGATAAAAAGGGCTGCTTGAGTTGGCATAAACAGCCACTTTAGACAGCCTAGTTAGTCAATATGACACGGTTTCCATTGTTATCCTCGGGTAAGAATCTTTTCACATGGTCCCATATCTCGGTATCCCATATATCATCTATTACAATGAGATACCTTCTTCCCATTAGACTTTGATAAAGATACAGTCCCAATTCTTGTTCATGTCTTTCAGACATCTTCTCCATGAGCATCCCCGCTGAGTCCAGAAGCCCTTCTCAGGACTTGACGCAAGGAATATTCTTCAGAGGTTGTAACCCAAGCTCGAATATCAAAGTGATATTTAACATAACTATCATTGTAGACTTGTCCAGCAAGAGTAGTTTTACCTATCCCGCCCATTCCTACAATCGAAACAATTTCAAGATTGGAAGATTCAGAGTTGAGCATAGTTTTTACCTCCAACAAATCAATCTCAAATCCCACCACAACATTATTTCCAGTTACAACAGAGTCAACTCTTGATGATGCATCAGCACGAAATACATTTCGGCTGTATTGATTCTCATCAATCTTAATCACTTCATTCATGACAGAACTAACTTCCTTTGTTACCTGATCCAAGTCCTGAGGTTCAGTCTCAGAATTATGTTGCAGATATGGCATGGCAACAGATATCAGTTTTTTAAATTGAGATCTCAGTTCTGCCAATATTTGATCCATGAAAGCTGCCAAAACATGGAGAATCAACATGCCTACCAAAAGATCGACACCTTGATGCATCAGACGTTGGATGTGGGCAGGCACAAACCTCGCGATGGCAAAATGACACAGGCTTCCAACTAATACAAATATCATGATCTGAGCAGAAAAAAACATTTTTACACTGATTCTCAGGTTCTGGAACAAGAAGATTGCATACTTCGGATTCAATGATGAGTTCAGCCTTGATAGCAGCATCCCTGATTTTTGTTTCAAGACTTTGTCCTGCATTTTTAGTCTTTGGCAGAGGATTCTCCGAAAATCGTTGCAGGAATCTAACCTTTCCACGAAAAGATTCGAGCTGGACTCTGTCAAGTGAAATCGGTAGGCACCTATCAGGATGGAGAATGGTGTCAAATGTTTGCAAGAGAGAAACTGCAGCACCATAAGCTGCCATCTTAGCAAGCCAATGAGCAATCAGCTGCTCAGAAAATATTGGATCGAGAAGATAATTTGTAAAGGAAACAAGACAAGAAGCCGGAGATCCAATAATGCAACAACAATGTCAACTTCTGAGGGCCAACCATGTATCTGATGATCAGAATATATAAAAAAAAAATGTCCACAGCTAACCGTTGCTTCTATTTATTTGACTTTCAGGATTACCCCAACTTTTACACTTGTATAATCGGTCATATTGAAAATATTATAAGTTTACCAAGAAACTACATGAGTAGCTGGTTGAACAGCAAATCAACTACCTAAATGAAAGAAATTGTGCAGTACGAGTCATTGAGTTGGCTTATGCTCATGCTGAATCCCAGTGAAATGCAAGAAATTGTACTAAGATTATCAGAGGTGGACAAACCTGAACACTGTTTTTTCTGTGTGTTTCTATCATGATAATGCGGCTCACTCGGATTCCGATCCTACCATGTATACTCTTGTTTGAAGAGGGCTCAAGAATTGCTAGAATCTTAAAATTACACGAAACATGAATTTTACTTTGATTTCGTCTCAGAAAACATCAAAATTGCACTTCTCACATTAGTGTTATTGGTAACTAATACAATTAGATTGAAGTATCACAATTCATATCAACTTGGAACTTCTTGTTCGTGATTCACTGTTTTCCAAGTTCTATCAACAACAAGATCATCACAGACGAACTAAAATATCCAAACAAGTGAAGTGTGTACTCCCTCAAGACATGATGTTCGGTGTATCCCCACACGGCTTCCTCTGAAGTCCCTCGTCGATTCAAGTTCGTTTACAGATTCTGGCTCGAAATACACTAGAAATACCTTGACAGCAACACCCCAAGTAAGGATGTTGACTCGAGGTGTTATAATCTCCTGCAAAACAATGAAATGAAAATATATTTAAGACACAAGATGGCGACACACGACGAGCTGAAGTAAATTCGGATCCAACTACCTCAGTTCAGTGGAGTGACGCTTATTCTTGAACGGCCTATTCTACCGGACATGAACCTTGAGGTCCATGTTTCCCATGCTATCTTGTTCCTCTTGTATTTCTCTTGCAGAATTCACGACAGCAGGGCAACAGTCGATCAACTCGATCATTTCCAGGGTCAGTATTTCACCAATACCGGAAGGGATCCCTTCAAGTTTGTGACAAGACCTGATAATAAGGCGTTCAAGACGGGGGAAGTGCTGTTTATGAGCTCTCCAATGCACAAGATCTAATTTTTCAAGCAGCAGATGTTTTAGCACTGGAAATTTGTTCTTGACTGCCTTCCACTTGGATCCTTTGCAAGCTAAATTTCTCAGCTTAAGAACTTCAAGATTTGGCAATCTACCTATAATTACCATACTTTTCCAAGGAATAGCACAGCCACTCAAGTTCAAACTTTTGAGCTTCTGTGGGAAAGCAAGCCTAGGCCAAGAACTGACATTACTAGAATTCTTTATGACAAGTTTCAGTGTCTCAAGTTGATGAAAATTGACTAGATATTCAAGCTGATATTTGGACCATACTAGGGAAGGGGGGTCATTGTAAGAAATCCCCAATTTCTTCAAATTTGGGATTCTTTTGATGATTTTAAGGCTGCATCTGAAGTTCCTTATGTCTGAGAGTGTTTGGAGGTTTTCTAGAACAAGATAACTGTTTGCAAGAAATGAGTAATAAAATGGAGGGTCGGGGAAAAAACTTGGGATGACACATATATGCCGTAGTTTTGCCATCTTCAAGATTTCCTCGGGTAAGAGTTGAATATATGGATTTAAAAACCTGTAAAGTACAAGTGTATGTAGGTTGGAGAGCTTATGTGCCAAAGCAAGGTATCTCAGATTATATAACTTCAAGATTTCATCTGGGAAGCCCAAGAAACAGGATCGAACTAAATCCAGTACCCTCAGCAGTCTATAAGCTAAGTAGAAATGTAATTGGGAACTGTAATGTGGACCGGCGTATAGAAAAGAAATAAAATTCAAGCTCCACATTTCAATGTCGTACAGAACATTCTGTTCAAAGGTACGTTTTGGTATGTTTGAGTGCGAGCTACTTGTCAATCCATCACCCTGAATGACTAATCTACTGCAAGGAGGTTTTATGCCTTCTTTAAGAGCACCTTCTTCGCCTCTCACAACATAAAGGAAATTCTCCTCGTGAGCTTTATGTAGGCAGAAGTTCCATAACACATCATGAATGATGCACATTTTAACTTTCCCATTAGCCTTTCGTGCAGAGACTAAAATGAGGTTTCTTGAGATAAGATCCTCCAAGTAGTCCTCTGCTAAGTCTTCCAAACTTTTGGATCCATTTGATCTGATAAATCCCTCAGAAGCCCATAAGCAGAGGAGCTTCGACACCGGGATTTCACGATGTTTGGGGAATGCACACATATAGAGAAAACAAGGTCGTAAACAATGAGGCAGGTGATCGTAACTCAAGCTTAATATCTTCATATAGTGCTCATCCTCATTAGCGACTGCGGAATCTAAGTTCCGGGCCATATTTCTCCAATATTCATCAGTTCTACCAGCCTCGGACAGCAAACCACCAATTACAACAATTGCTAGATGAAGTCCTCCACAGTTTTTGGCAATCACGCGTCCAAGTTCTTCCAATTCCACTGAACATTTTCTTTCCCCAAAAACCTTGTTGCAAAGTAGTTGCCAACTTTGATCTTGGTCAAGAAAACACATCTGATAGAAAGGGCTGCATGAGTTGGCATAAACAGCCACTTTAGACAGCCTAATTTTCAAAAGCACGCGACTCCCATTATTATTTTCAGGGAAATATCTTTTCACGGAATCCCAACTCTCGTTATCCCATATATCATCCATTACAATGAGATACATTCTTCTCATTAGACTTCAATAGAGGGCCTCACCCAATTCTTGTTCACTAGTTTCAGACATGTTTTCCATGAGCATTCCCACTGAATCTAAAATACCTCTCAAGACTTGAAGCAAGGAATATTCTTGAGAAGTTGTAACCCAAGCTCGAATGTCAAAGTGATACTGAATATAACTATCATCATAGACTTATCTAGCAAGAGTAGTTTTACCTATCCCGCCCATTCCTGCAATCGAAGCAACTTCAAGTTTGGAAGATCCAGAAATTAGCAGATTCTTTATCTCCAACAAGTCACTCTCAAATCCCACCACAACATTCTTTAGTGTTACAACAGCGTCAACTCTTGATGATGAAGCAACAGGTAAGAGATTTTGTGCAGCGTTCCCCCCCATATTGATTCTTGATCTCGATCACCTCCCTCGTTATGGAGTCAACTTCTCTAATTACCCGCTTCAAGCCCTGAGCTTCCGGTACTAAAGTATGTTGCACATATTGCACGACAGATATCATTTCCATAAATTCATGTTTTACATGCCGTGTTAGTCTAAAGAGAGTTGGCCAAAACCCGATAATTAAAATGACTGTAATAGCGATGTAAGCCAGAAGCATCAGGTTTTGGACTGCATCCGGAATGTTCTTAGAGAACTCGTTGTCTGACACCTAGCTTCTGCATTTTGATCTCTCCCGAGAACGTTCCGGACAAGTTGTTGGAGTTGAGGCTCACAACCATGAGAGCCTTTGTCATGAAGAGAGACGACGCGTCTCGAATCCCACTAAGTTCGAGCTCATCAAGAACTATTTTCTTGATATCCGGGGAACCAGTGTAGCATGTCACATCTTTCCAACGATCATTGCAGGGATCTGAAGTCATGTTCCAACCACACTTTGTTTCTTGATCTCCAGGAGGAGAGAGTTTCATCATAAACGGGACAAGCGCGTTCCTCGCCTCTGTAGTTACTGCTCTCATCGCTGACAACAGAAGAAAGAAAGTTTTCAAGATCAGCAACAGCTTAAACTATTCCATCCCATTGATCAAGCATATGTTACAACTTCCTGGAGATGAAAAGAAGTGTGCTTCAATGGGAAATGGGAACAAACTGAAATGATGAGGAAAATCCAGTAGACTGGCCAAATGTCTGAATTTACAAAGTG
>JBBMKE010000003.1:15855612-15872357 GCA_037834125.1 Lippia alba
CATTCTTTTTGGAAGACTCGTTTCCTGATGGTAAGAACTAACTTCCCCAAGAGCTTGTATAATATTTCAAGATACATCAAGTTGAAATTTTCTACTGCTTTTCCCCTTTCTCTTCTTTTTATTTTCTATCGCTCCAGCTTCTGAAGCTAGTTGTTTGGGATTCACTTTTTACGGTATGTTCTACCCTGATTTAGGTAAATAGTGTTGTGAGATTTTATATAGTTAGATTCATTGCATTAGCGTTTCACATCATATCCTAATTGTTGCTTGTTTTGACTTTAGGCTCATAACTGTCCTATCAAATCATTTTTCACTTATCCAAGTTAAGCACTTGCCAAACTCAGCAAATCGATTAAACATAGAAACTACCAATGTTGTAAAAATTCGGCCGGTCCACATTCTTCTTTTTAGGAAGGGGTAATTAGGTGAGATGTACTCCATTTCTTATCTGGCGTAATGCTTAAACGACAAGTGTCGTACCGATCTTCGTAGCTTGGGGCATTGATTATTTTGTACACACTTGATTTGTGCCAACAACCAAACTGGTATATTTGGTAGGAGATTCTTTCTTGTGGTTCCTGTTTTGCTCAAATGACATCTACCCAGAACCCAGCTGTATTTATGAAGCAGATAATCAAATAATTTAGGGGTTTGTTTTTTCTATTGGCCTAATTGCAGATATAGCCTGATTATTGAATCTTGATGACCTCTAACCACCGTATTATTGCTAGATAGAATAGAAAAATGCTATCTTTAGGCTTAAGTTGTGCATATTTAAATAAAAGTATCACCAATATGCTATTTAATTTGTATGGATGAGTTTGTCCCAGCATGTTTCACAGATTTGGGATGACAAATTATGCACATTGATTTGCCAGCTTATGATGTAAAGTCCTTTGTTTTTTTATTTTTAATTTGATGATATATGAATATTTGTGATGCACGGATACAAACACGACAAACCTAATCGTTTTCTAATATACCATGTCATGCGTACCTGTCAACCGTGTCCGTGTATTACAGATTGACAGTTATATTTACGATTACATTGTTGACCTATATATAGATACAAATGAAAGAGGCAGAGAAAGAGGGAGTCATGATGAGTGGATACAGATCTTATATAATTAACTTTTTTTAATTTATCACGTCACAAGTGTGTGTCGGATACAAGTGAGAGAGGGGGAGAAAGAGGGAGTCATGATGAGTGGATGCAGATCTGACATAACTAATTTTTTTTTTAATTTACCACGTTACAAGTGTGTCTCGGATACAAGTGAGAGAGGGAGAGAAAGAGGGAATCCTGATGAGTGGATACAAATCTGACATAATTAACTTCTTTTTTTTTTTAATTTACCACGTCACACACGTGTGTCGGATACAAGTGAGAGAGGGAGAGAAAGAGGGAGTCCTCATGAGTGGATACAAATCTGACATAACTAACTTTTTTTTAATTTACCACATCATAAATGTGTGTCGGTTGTGTCTGTTACAGATTGATAGTTATATTTATGGTTACACTGTTGACCTATATATGCATACAAGTGAGAGTGTGAGAGAGAGGGAGAGTTATGATCCGTAGATACAAGCCAACCAATCGTTTTTTAAATTTACCACGTCACAGGTGTTTATTGCGGAGTCCGTGCATTACAGATCGATAGCTATGTTTACAGACACATTACTTGCTTATATATACATACAATTCGAGGAGGGAGAGTGAGAGTTATGAACTTATGATGCATGGATATAGACTCGATAAAACTTAGTATATTTTAAATTGGGATAAAACTTATTATATAGACTCGATAAAACTTACAATTCGAACTACGTGTGTTTTTACATTTTCCCTTCTGAACTAAATTTTGTTATAAACCACCATCCATACTTCATGTCTTTTCATAAACCACCATCTATATTTTGCGATTTTTACGAAATGCCATCTCCGGCCCCATTTTAGTGGTTTTACTTGTCGAAAAATAAAACATGTGAGAAACACATGACTAACTAAAGGGTAAATTAGTTCTTTTATAATAACAATATTTTTGAAAAAAAAATTAAAACCTAAAAAAGAAAAGAGGAGAGTCATCTTCTTCGCCAATTCCAAACTCCAAAAAAATACACTCTAATGGATTCTTCCACCTACCATTTGTCGCCTCCCTTTCTCCTCTCTCCCCCTCTCTACAACGGCCTTCACTCCCTCATTTTTAACCAAATCTCTTCGCATTTTTCCGGATACTAGTTTGTGCGGCGGCAAGTTTGTGGGTGTATAGCTTTGTGTGTGCAATTTTTTGTTCGTGTCTGTTTATAGATCTATGTGTATGTTGTGATTTTTTGTTTGTGTGTTTCAAATCTATGTGGGCGGTTGTGTTGTGCGGTGGTGGTGGAGGCGACGATTTAGGCTGATTTGATGGTGGCGGCGACCATCGCGATGGAGCGGGGCGGGAATTGGGCTTTTGAGAATATGAACGATTTTTTTTTCTTTTAATTTTTTCTTTTGTTATATTTTTAATTTTAGCTATATATAATTATATATATTATCGTATCTCTGTTTTTATCATTTTTGTATATTTTAAAATATTGTTTATACATATATAATTTTATCATTTGTTGTAAATTGAAAACTTTAATTAATACATTCTTAAACAATTTATTTTTTGTTTTTATTGAAAATTTTCAATATTAATTCATATAAAAAAAACCCTTATTTGTGTTGTGTATTGAGAGACAAATAATTTGAACTTTAAAGTAAAGCATGTGAATTGGAGTAAAACCACTAAAAAATTGAATAAAACCACGAAAATGTGATTGGAGATGGTATTTTGCAAAAATTGTGAAGTATGAATGGTGGTTTGCAACGGAATTTTGTTCGGATGGTAAAATGTAAAAACAGTCACAGTTGGAATGACAAAAAAAATTTATCCCTTTTAAATTTACCACGTCGCGTGCGTATGTAGCGGTGCATGTGCATTACAATTTGAAAGTTATGTTTATGAATACCCTGTTGGCCTATATATACTCTCCTTTGCTTCAATTTTCTTGGACAGTAAAGTAGTGTTCCTTCATTTCTTAAGCCAGTGTTCTTTCTTTCCTTAAATTTTATAATATGACAAGTTTATTTGAAAGGGATTTTTCATCTCAATTCTATCCTTCAATTATTTTGAATTAGCATTAGCCAATTAACTCTCTTCTTTCAACATCATTAATGAATTTCAGAGAAAGAAAGTCTCATAAGTCATAAACCCTTTGTTATTTCTTCCCTCTAATAATGATCAATGGCTTGACAATAAAATCAAATAGTTTGATGTGTGTGACTACGAAAATGATTCCGTTTTTTTATTTTATAATAAACTTGAAAGTGAAAAGGATTGCGGAAATAGTAACACGATTCAAGAGATATATTTTTGTTCACAAACATATGATATTACTTCACTCCAATAATGCACGAATATGTACATAGTGATACAAACTCGATATAAATCCGAAAGTACGGAATTCTTTTTCAATTTTTCACATGAGAATTATCGAATATAATATTGAATACGAATATATGACACGACACAACATGATAAAATGATATTTTTAGAAAAATTTGTATATTATAATTTTACCCTAACCAAATTGATGTCATAAATGATGGGAACATAATGTTGGACCATAAATTCTTGTGTCATAGACTCATAGTTAGAAGGAGTATGGAGTATGTATTAAAAAAAACTATGTTGGACTAGAGGAGGGCTTTTACCCTTCATTTTGAATCCACCGAGTATTTGGATATTTTTAATGTAGACACTTCTAAAAACACTATCTTAACGCATTGTATTGTGTCGGACATTCTTGTTGATTATCGTATTAAACATGTGTCCCGTAAAAATTTAAGAAAAATATATATCATATCAGTATAGGATACAAAAAGCAAATAGAGGATAGAGCAGTGGTAAGAGTTGGGAGTGTATCACCTGGTTAGGACCACCCAAGAATTGAAAATGTTGTAGAACTTAAAAGAAAAAGAAAGAAAGGCTAACAAACATAGAAACAGGACATGTGATTGTCCATCATCAGCCATGTTCTTGCAGTCTACAAATATGAAGTAGCTGACAAAATATCCTCTCTTCTTATAACCAATCTACTTCCATACCCAACCACCCTACCTCCCAATCTCATAATTTTTATTTTATTTTTATTTTATTTTTGGGGGGATGATTTAATGTGGCAAGGACATGTCTTTATGTGACCACTTGACTTTTAGGGAACAAATAATCAATTTGGCTTCCTTAGGAGGTTGAGATGAAGCTCTCAAAACCTTCTTTTAAATCATATTGCTTTCCTCCAAGATCATTGGACTGTTCTCTGAAAATCTAGTGGAGTTGTAATCTTGATTTGGTAATGTTGGTCAAGATTTTAGGGGAAAATATGGTATGAGTATGTTTTAATACTGTTTATTATCGATTTGAATGGGAACGAACCGTTAAAAATTGTATCGTTGGTTAGTGGTATCCGTATTTATGATTAGACTTAGATATAACACCACAAATAAAATTTGCCTACATTCACATGCAATAGTTCCAAATATAATCTTGGGGTTTTTTACGCAAGCATATTCTAATTGGAATAAAGAATCTTGCTTTCAAATAGATTTGAACATATTTGGTATAGTTGGTGGAGTTGCAAATCTTGCAAGAATGAATCTAGACCTTTTTAATCATGTCCAGTGATTCCGATTCTTTTTACCTTAATTGCAATATGCCAGTTTCATCACTAAAATATAAAGTTTTCTCTATTAATAACATCTGTCCGACTACATTTTTATGTAAAAATTAATATAGAACATCTAACTCTTCGACTGTAATTTCTACTAGATTGATCCGATGCAACGTAGCCAAATAGGTTTAAATGCTCAACACCTCAGCCCTAACATGCTCATCTAATCCTCCTCATAATCATATAACAATCATTAATTATTACCAATGAACATGCAATTAGTTAATTAAAAAAAAGAAGTAGAATTAAATAAACAACTAAAATGATTAATAATTAATAATGATTTATATTCCCAATTGATGCAAACCGACACAAAAAATCGGGCCGTACCTTACCGTATGGGAACCGGTTTGCACTTGGCCCTCTCCATTATTTTAATGTTTTCTTAGCTACCTATAGAAGATGTGGAATGACGAAAATGCCCTTTGGCTGGTACGATTTAATCAGTTGACAGTTGAAGACCTGAGCCACCAAGGATTAAATTAATTCTTAATAAAAACAAAATCACATTTTAGGTTAATGATAAGTTTTATAAATCTAGAGTTCTGAAGCATGTGTGACAAAATAGTTATGTACTTCTATGAATAAGATTGATTATTTCGAAATGGGGTAGTTGAGAACTGTATTTTGCTGGCTTCTTTGGAGGTTTCAAATTGATAATTTAACGTATTTCTATTGGGAATTTTCCATATATATATATATATATATATATATATATATATTGATCATTAGAAAGCGAGTAGGATCTCTCCAACATATTAATTTGTACTGTATCCGCGGCTTCTTTATCTACGCGAACTCCACCACATTAATCTTCATTATATTCTCGAAGCTAGCCACGTGAATAGAGGATAAGACTATATAGGGTATATATATTTATATAGTAATCGATGATTGAGAACTGTAATCACATAAGAAACAAAAAAAAAAATATTGAATGTGGATGTGAGTGTGTCAATAACTTCGTGATGCAAATGAAAGATGAATATTTGAGTACGTAATTTGAAAATATCACGGTAACAATAGCATAACTTCTTGAAATTGAGAGAACGTGCACCTTACTTGGGGATAGAAAGTTTAATAAAATTATTGTGGAATCGAATTCAAATTTGTTACTTCTCCTGCTAAGGGACTCCAATTACAAGAATCATCCTATGACGACAACAATTCTATATTGCACTCTCTCGATCTAATGTGCAAGAATAGACTTCTAATTGAGGAGGATCCGCAGCATAAGAAGTTTCGAGAACAAACCAATTTTATTTGAAAAAATAAAAATATTGGACTTCTTATTGAGGAGGATCCACAACAAATATATATATACATATATATATATATATGTATGTTCCAAGTTGCTAGAGGGATTTGAACTCAAATCTTTGCCTTCGAGAAAGAATCTCAAACCGCCAAGCCCTGTTGACAGGATCCACAACATACTTGCTCTTAGCGGTGGTTGATTGTCTTGAAAAAAATTAAAACAGGTCATTAATCATTATAGTCAAATTGTTAAATGCAAGAAATTTTTTACTCAAATGCAAATATTTTTCTATTTTTTCTT
This sequence comes from Lippia alba, assembly GCA_037834125.1. Classification (NCBI taxonomy): domain Eukaryota; kingdom Viridiplantae; phylum Streptophyta; class Magnoliopsida; order Lamiales; family Verbenaceae; genus Lippia; species Lippia alba. The sequence goes on from JBBMKE010000003.1 coordinate 15,861,929, forward strand.
GAATCATCTACATTTTTAGAAACCCCACATTTAATTGCCCACTTTTTATTAGAACATTAAATTGAAAATTTATTATTATTATATAAGTTTTATTTTGTTAAAACTTCATTTTGCATGAAATCTAAGTCTCCAATTGCCGCAGCCGACAAAACTCAAAAGATGGTAGTTGATTTCGAAGAAGAGAAAGAAAGAAATAGAAAAGGAGAAAAAAAATAATTCTCTTTTCTATAAAGAAATGATCCATGTTGAAGAATACAATAGATTACACAATTTGAATATTTCATAATAAATTAAGGATTATTTGTTTTTAAAAAAAATCTCTATCTTTTAGGATTTAGTGTATTTTATCTTATAAATTTTAAATTGGTGCATTTTTCCATCTAACTTTATAAAATATAATACTTAATTCAATTTAAACACTTCAAATGAAATATATAATTTCGTTAAAGTTAAACTTTAATTATTTATTTTTACTTCACCACAATTACTAAGAGTTAAAATTGTTATGATCGTGTTTCATTTTCCTATTGACCGTCAGAAGTATCGGACTTTGCATGCAAAACTTTATCGGTTATGCGCATTTTTGATCGGTAGTTAGTCATGTTGAATTTTAATTTTGAACTTATTATTGTGTTTTTGTTGCTAAGAACTTTAATTTAATGTATATTATTTAATTCGTTCAAATTTGGTTTTAAAAATAAATAAAAGTTCTAGCTTCATTTAATCTCAAATTGACAAAAGATAAATCTTTGTTTTACCCTTTTTAGGTATAGAGATTAGAGATCTTATCGAATACCGACCTTCAGAAGTGGCTAAATGACGCCAGATTATTAATGCATTTTTGGACTGTAAAGTGCCAAAAACAAAATTTTATATTAATCTATCTAATTGGTGACAAGGATGTTAGACTAAATTAAATAATGTGAATTAAATCCTATCATAAAGTTAATTAAAATAAAATAATGCCATATAAAGTGGTTACGGCCTTGTACGGCCCTTAATTAATTAAATGTGTAGGGGCATCATGGCTTTGCATTGCATGCCTCGTTAAATGTGATTTCTACGTGGCAATTAACGCATCAAAATTTCAAACTTTGGCCGTGGATTTACTCGACAAAAGTATTTGTATAAATTGAGTGTAAAAATACCGTATATTATACGTTGTTGAATAACTATAATGTACATGATAATACAGAAATGAATCAAATGATGACGATATGAACTTTTTTTGACAGTAATAAAATAATATTTTTAAAGATACTGATATATTATAATTTAGAAACAATTAAAAGAAGTATTTGGAACAAGAGTTGTACGGTTTGAATAATTTTGGATAATCTATTTATATGATAATTGTTGGTCATTATATGATATTTATTGTTATATTTCATTAATTCGTACTATAGTTTAATAAAGTTGAAGCACTACTTTTGACATTTACTTTTGTTAAAAACTATTCTTTTAATATTCATTATTATCCATGTCGCCTAGTTTTGTAGTTCTAATGTACGATTATATATATCTGAAAAATAATGTTATCTTAGAGTATCAAAATTTTATGTAGAATTTTGTATTGGTATATTATTAACGGAACTCTACCCTTTATATATGTGGCTAATTTTGGGAACGTAATATATATTTATTCGGCAGAGTTGGACTGCATCCTGAATTCTTAATAAGAGATAGAGATAAAAAGTTATTATATGAATTCTTCAAAATAATAAAAATATAAGAATATTAGAATCGAAACAAAATAAAGATAGCTGAAGAAATCAATCAAAAGATTATATTTGTATAATTTAGATTAAAATTACAGGTCAAGACCGAATCAAAGATAAAGAGTGAAGGGAATCAAGATAATTATGACGGATTGCAATTTGTGCAAGGTTTGTGAAAGGTAAATACTTTAATAATCACGAAACAACGTGAGTATAGTCGCTATGTTCCTAAGGTAAAAACAGAGAACAGCCTAATTTACTGCAATTTGCCATTAAATTATAATATTAATACTTGGATTATTCAAATATTCAAATGAGAAAATTATTGAGATCCGTTTTTGACTAATAAGTTCAAGAAATTGTGAACTTGAATAAAATAACATAAAGTGTTAAAATATATTATTCAGAGTGTATAATCTAATATAATGAAACATAAACAACAATTTAATTAAACATGAAAATAAGAGTAATAAATATTTTTGCAATCAATAAAAAAGAAAAGGGGACATTCCCTTATTTAGGCACAAAAACATGAAATCAAATGGATAGTTATAGAAAGAACTTGGTTGTTCGAATTAGAAAGTTCGGATCATTCTAATTCCAACGTGATTCATTTAATCAAATTAATTTAACAAAAAACTTAATGTCTTATTATACTTATTGTCTGTTTGATGAAAAATCAATAAATAATGGCTAATATATAATATACTTTTTATTATAATTAGTTGGGTTCAATAAAATTTAATATGAATTAAAATGTCTCAATCGGCCAAATTATTATAATACGTGAGTTGATTTCGATATTGATCATGTAAATAATCTAAAATTACAAAAAAATAATTAATTAAATATCAAATATAATACGTCTAATTTATATAAACGATTATTTTTTATTGAATCGGATCTGAAACACTTACTTTCTATTGAGTCAGATCTCAAATCGAATGTATAATTTATAGAATGGAGGGGATAAGGTCAAAAATTAAATGGGGCACTTTAATGTGGATGGAAAAGCAGAGTAATTATGAAATGAAAGAAAAAGAATTAAGCAAATAAATAATTACTAAAAAGTGGTAATTATGAAATAAAAGCTTTTTTAGAGAGAGAGAGGCCGTATACGGAAGGGGCATACGGCACAGTACACACAGAAAAGGGAAGTGTTTTCGAGTGGGTCCCACCCAAGGGGACTCCACCCCTTCAATACCATACCCATGCACGTGACAGTAAATGACGTTAATACCCTTCTATTGTTTCCGAGGTAACCATATTATTTATGTAGGCTGACAGAAACACCCTTCCCAACGAATAACCTATTTTTAGGGCTTTTTAATAACTTGTCCAAGTTGGATTTGAATTTTGCGGGATTAAAAAAATGAAGTTGATTTTACTGAACACTTTCTTTTTACTATAAACCGTTCAAGTTGGATTTTTCTTGCCACAAAATGAAAAAAAGGTAAAATTTTAAGGGATTTAGACTTTGAACTCTTTTCCGATAACATTTGTTTAAAGTGAATTTTGCAGAATTAGAGAAATAAAGTTTTTATGATTTTGAACTTCTTTTTAACTCGAACAGGGACGTTTAGAATACATAACTAATATTTAAAACTTTCACCAAAAATAGAATATTGAAAATGGATAGTATATTTTTTTTTTTTACTTCTTTTCTTTGCATGTCCGTCAAATTTTAAATATAAATTCAACTTGAAATGGAAAATTTTAACATATTAAATATGTAACATATAATTGTGGGACTAAACACTTCGGAAGATATATCTTTTGTGTAAACCAAAATTTAAGAATAAAAGTAATTATCCCAATTTCAAAATTAGAACACACCACGAATTTTTCAAAATTTAGGATTATAATGAATCTGTGTTGAAAATTAAGATTTACAAATTGCATGAGTAGTTGAAAAGACATTCAACTTGTAGTGAAATAAATGATTTTTGTCTATGTAATCATCCATGCATTGTTACTGCTTAGTCATGCTACTACTGTTTATTTTTTTTTATAAATTGATAGTTGCATTGTACATTATGAACATATAATAAAATAAGAAGAAAACTATACGAAAAAGTATGATCATAGTCGATCATAGTTTTAGTTATTTTCTTGTTTTATTAATTAGTTTACAACAGAATAATGAATGTTGAATTTACGAATCAATTTTATTCTTTTACAATTTTTTAATATGACATAGTATGGGAGCTGAGGGGTACTTTGGGTATGGACCTAGTCTAGCGAAAAAAGCACAAAAAATGTAAAAAGTAGAGATGGCAAGGTAGGAATATATGGCAAAGAGAGGGGAAAAAAGGGAAAGAAAAGGGGGCAGATGTCATAATCATTAGACAGCCGCATGTCTCCTCAGAAGTGGATCTTCGCACGTTATGAATGTTTACTGTTTTAGTATTTACTCTCTCGATCTCTCTCACACAGTTATAACATCACCTGCCCTTCTCTCTCTCTCTCTCAATCTCTCTGAGAAACAAGAAAAAGCAAGATTCATCCTTAGCTTCACATCAAACTGTTGCAACTCCCTCTTCTGAATCTTCCCCCAAAAGAGCTTCATTCTTTTCCCAGTTACTCTTCATTCCCCTCACTTTCCTCAAAATCTTTTCAGCACCCATGTAGCAAAGATCACATCTTCCAAGCCTCCATCTCCAATGCCGAAAACCCATTAAACCCCCGTCCATAAAACCACATAAAAATCAAGTCTTTTCCCTCGCCGGATGTAGATTACATTAACAACCCCACCAAGAATTCAGAAAAAAGAAACAAATTCTTGATTCTTTTATGTTTTTGGGCGGAACCCATGAAGAATTTTTACTGGTTGAAGCAAATAGCGAGCACGCACAGCAAGCTGGAGAGGAGACTCTCGCTGGGAGAGTACAAAAGAGCGGTTTCATGGTCGAAATACTTGGTTTCTTCGGGTGCGGAAATCAAAGGTGGAGGAGAAGAAGAATGGAGCGCAGATATGTCGCAGCTTTATATAGGAAATAAGTTTGCTTCTGGAAGACACAGTAGGATTTACAGAGGGGTTTATAAGCAGAGAGATGTGGCTATTAAGCTCATTAGCCAGCCTGAAGAAGATGGGGATTTGGCTGCATTCTTGGAGAAACAATTCACTTCTGAAGTTGCTCTTTTGTTCAGGCTGAGGCATCCCAATATAATCTCTGTAAGTTGGATCTTTACTTTCAATATTTTTGGTTTTTTATAATTTTTTTACTGTTATATGTTTGTTTTTATTTTCTGGGTTTGGTGGAGGAGAAGTTTGCTTGGTGGAATCCCTACCTTTTGAGTTGATTTGGGGCTTTTCTTGGCTGTGCGGTACATTGTGCAGTAAGGGTTGTACCTTGCTTGACAGGAGCCTAACTTCACTGGCATTGCCATGTTTCTTGTGCTGAAGTTTGATGTGTTGGTTCAGTTTTATTTGCTTGAGCTGAATATTTTGGTGGAGTTATAATTCTGCACAGCATTGTGTATATTCTTGTATGTATGAATAAAGGGAAGTTGGAATTTTTGTGCCTTGGGTTTGTATTTGGAGAAGTTGTGGCCATATCTAATGGATTCTTGAGAAATAAGATTTTGAATTTTCCCAACATAGGTTCTGGTAAGATTGATAGACAAAATAAGGAAGCTTTGGATTTAGTTTTGTCCGATGTTTAGTTGTGCTTGCTATTTTCTTGTGCTCCTCTATCTGTTTGATGTGTGATTCTTGGATCTTTTCTCCAGTCCCTTTCGATGGTGTAGGTGCTCCGGCTTGATCGTATCCGGAGTAAAACTGGAAGAAAGTGGTAGTTGTAAAACCGTACGATAATGTTGGACATGTATATGTTTCGAAGGTTGGGGGGGAGGGTGGTAGAGGCCATGGACCGGTTCGGTTTATATATAAAAACTACATTATATCTATACGTGCATATATGTTTCTAAAGTTTCTGAAGTAACTGGTAGAAAAGAAAGTGTCGTGACACGATTTTAGAATACGAGACAATTGTTAAAGATATATCATGTTACCTTATCCGACCTACAACTTCTATACAGTCTTGGATTTGACTTAATTTATAAATGCAGTTCATTGCAGCATGTAAGAAACCCCCTGTATTTTGTATAATCACAGAATACTATCCGGGTGGGTCCCTCAGAAAATACCTCCATCAGCAAGAGCCGTATTCTCTTCCCCTCAACCTCGTGCTGAGTTTAGCCCTCGACATAGCACATGGTATGCAGTATCTTCACTCTCAGGGGATTCTTCACAGAGACCTCAAATCTGAAAATCTACTGCTTGATGAAGATATGTGTGTGAAAGTAGCGGATTTTGGTATTTCTTGTTTGGAATCTCAATGTGGGAGTGCTAAGGGATTTACGGGCACGTATCGATGGATGGCTCCAGAAATGATTAAGGAAAAGCATCATACGAAGAAAGTTGATGTTTATAGCTTTGGCATTGTTTTGTGGGAGCTCTTAACTGCTTTGACACCGTTCGATAACATGACTCCCGAACAAGCAGCATTTGCAGTGTGCCAAAAGGTAATAAAGATTAAAAGCCTTCTTTTTTTCTTTCCTTTTCTTTTTTGTTTTAATTCTTAATACTGAAGTTGCTCGTATATCATAATAGCAACTTCTTGTATACGTTAGATGTAAGAAATATCGAGCATGCATGCATACGTTAAAAGCTTATGTCTAAGTAATACTTTCATATTATTTTCAGGATGCAAGACCACCATTACCCTCTTCTTGCCCAGCAGCATTTCGCCGCCTCATCCAACGTTGCTGGTCTAGCAATCCCAACAAGCGGCCTCAATTTGATGAGATTGTGAGCATTCTTGAAAAGTATGCAGAGGCTCTCGAGCAAATCCCGGAATTCTTTTCATCTAATGAGCCCTCAAAGGGTTTCAATATCGCGAAATGCATTCCAAGGTGCATAGCTAATAGGAAGTCTAGATTGACGACAACATGACGAAATGGATGAAGACCCCACGAGATGCTAAAGGCATCGTGGTAGTTTTACTTTGTGTTAGGAGCTCGAATTGTTGAAATTGTAACTTTAAAAGTTGCAATTGCCATACATTATTTGGTTTTAATTTATGAAATCTGTTGTAATGGAACCGAGAAAGACAACTTCTCTTTGATGTTACGTCCTCAAAAGGGGGATTGGGAATTGAAGAGAAAACTCTCTAGTAGGAAAGAGTGATGTGTGTACTAAATGCAGGATTTTAGATTGATTTAGTATGTGGTAGTAGCGCGGGCATTTGATACACAAACATTTCAAATTATATGATCTTGTTGTGTTATGTCGTATTGAATACATTTACTACGCTGGAAATTTGAAGTAAAATTTGTGTTCGGGTCCGCATACTGGAGGTGGGCATGTTGGTTTCATTTCATACACATTATATTCCAAACTCATGAGGATTAAACTAGGGTTTGTATCGTTGTACCACGATTCCAAGTACTATGTTGGAAATTTGAAATAAAATTTGTGTTTTTGTTTGCTCATTAGAGATGGACATGTTCATTTCATACACATTTTATCTCAACTCTTGAGGCCGAAACTAAGGTTTTTATTGTTGTAACACGACTCCAAGTGCAGTGTATGACTCAATTTTCCCGCCATGAATGTTAGAGTACCTCTACTGAATAATTTTACGTTATAAAGTTTGTATCTTGTGATCTAATTGATTACTATTAGACCAAAACTCTTCGTTTAATTGAGAACCCAAAAATTATATAACCTTTAATTGTTACAAATACCCCTCTTACAAATACCTCAAGTAAACGAGCCCTCAATATATGTGTGAACACCATTCTTATTATGCTTATTTTAACCTTAGGCTGCGTTTACTTTGCCTCTAGAGGGTAGTTGAGACTAATAATCCATCAATTACTAATCTTTACTTTAATAGTTGCACTTCCCCTCCTTTACATGGAGCTCCGGGTTAAACTTTAGAATTGATGGACTACATATCTCTCCCCAAGAGAACATATTATATATCCATTGACAAGAGATTAGATAAAAGTACCCTTTTGCCCTTACTTTTAGATTTGATCACTAAAACCAAGAAAAGTAAAAAGTGATTTTTAAAAAGTGATGGGTATTTTGGTAAAAGGATGCATTAACCAATGGACTAAAACCAAGAAAAGTAAAAAGTAAACCAAAATGGGATAAGCCAAAACTTTAAAGTAAAAAGACTTTTATTCATGGTTTGGATAAATAGTCCGAAACTTAATCTAGAGGTAACCTATTTCCATCAATTTCCCTACTTCCAAAGTAAACACAGCCTAATAGGGTAAAAACAACTACCTAAGTTGGGCTAATTGGGACATTTGGGAGCGAGTCCCGGGGATTAATTGTTACAAAAATCACATAAGAAGCCTTCCTATTTATGTGCCTATTCTTGTGCTTACTTAGCCACTTCATATATCCCTTGTAATAAAGAAAAAGAAAAACACCAAATATTCCCATCATCACCATCATCTCTCCCAACCATGAAGAGAGAGAGGGACAATATTGACGATGATGAGAGGCCTTCCATTGGCCCAAATCGAACCCCCTTTAGAATCAGCCCCGATACTACATGTTCCAAAACGAACAACAACGACAACATCAACAACAACAATAACAACCAACAAAATCCTAATATTCCTCCTACCAGCACGAACCCTAACAACAACAACAACATTGTGAATCCCAATGCTAGTAAAGGCACTAGCATCAACCCTAGCGCCACAGCCAGCACCACCACCACCACCACCACCGTCAACAACAACAATAATAAAGAACAAGATCGTTTCCTGCCCATAGCGAACGTGGGCCGGATCATGAAAAAGGTCATACCGGGAAACGGGAAGATTTCAAAAGACGCGAAAGAGACCGTTCAAGAATGCGTATCAGAGTTCATAAGCTTTGTCACTGGGGAAGCATCGGACAAGTGCCAACGCGAGAAGAGAAAGACCATCAATGGCGACGACATCCTCTGGGCCATTATGACCCTAGGATTCGATGACTACGTGAATCCCCTCAAACTATACCTAACTAAGTATAGGGAGATAGAGGGAGAGAAGGTTAACAATGTACAGAAACAACAGCGTGTGGAACGTCTGCCGCACGATCAAAACTCGAATGTCCCATATAATAACGTATATTCATCGCCAAATATGATGTCGCAGCCATCTTTCGTCCCTTCTGATCCTCCATTTCCATTGCCTTTCTCTCAAAACTCCATGCAGCCCGCGACGTTGCCGCGGCAAGATCACGTCGAGAGTAATTTACATGAACAATGGTAAAAGAGAGTAATTTACACAATTTTTGTTTTTATTTTTTTAATACTATGGTATGTAATATAGCACGAAGAACTTTTTATTTTTATTATTTTACAAATTCTTTTTTGGTTGTGTGACATATAGGAATAGGAATAGTTTGAGTCATGCATGAGTAATACCTTTTTTTTTTCTTTTTTTTTTCCCTTAGGAAACTAAAAACCAAACCATTTAGTATTTCGTGGTTTCTAAATGACATAAATTTTGATTCGTTTATGGTTATACGTCTTAATGTCCTAAGATTTCTGGACTTTGAATGCAAATTAATGTTTTCAATGCCCTATATATATATATATATATATATAGATATATGCATAGATATATAGATAAATTATAGTTATTATATTGGGTCTTGATAAATATTTCAAAGTGCTCATGAATTCTTAGAAAGAAAGTTAAAATTTTATCAATACTTAAAAAAAAAGAGCTTAAAAATTTGACATTCATGATAAACTCATATGATTTACACAATGTAACGCTGCTCTATTTTATAAATTTTGTAAAAATGCAAAAGGATATTTTTGTGTTTTTAACTTTTTATAGCTTTATTTGTATTCGTTAAAGTATTTGAAAAACTAATTTCGGAAACGCAACAAAGTTTTATTATGATAGTAAAAGTATATTTCAACAATTTTTTCTTGGTATTTCTTTTTTACCTTTTTTTCTTCTAATATTTTCCACGTTTAATTTTCTAACAATTTAGTAAGACGTACATCAACTACCACTACAAAAAAATTTCAAATTCGCATTAATTTTTTTAGCAACAATTTTATTTTCATTGTAAAAAATTATGTTTTGGCAACGAAAAATGATATCGTTGTCTTTTTCATCACTTATTTAACAAAAAAAATATTTTTCATTGTCAAAGGTATGAGTCTCTCAACCGTCATTTTTAAATCTTATTTGGCAACAATTTTAACAAATTCCAACAAAAAATTTTGTAGTCAAAGTACTAACTATTTTGGGAACAATATGAAATTGTTTCCAATAATAAATTTCTGCAACAAAATATGATTGTAGCTAATAATGCCTTTGTGCAATGAAATTTATCGTTGAAAATTCTTGTAAAAAATTAGTTACGATATTTAATTGTTGCTAGCAAAGATAATTATTGTTGAAAAATATGAAGTACTGGTGACAAAATTTTTTGTGGCGAATAAATATTTAACAAAATTATAAAAACCAAATTAATTATATAATGAATTTTCTTTAAGCAAACATTACATCTAGCCAAGTTGGTTTGGGGGCAATTATCTCTTATCGTCAACACGAGTTTGATTCTTGTAAAGAACAAAATAAAATAATATATTTTATAACTACATTTGGCAACAAAATTTATTTTGTTGTTGTAGAAAAATACTTTTAGGTACGAAAAATTTTTCGTTGTAAAATAT
>JBBMKE010000003.1:15888880-15900357 GCA_037834125.1 Lippia alba
TATATATATAATTTTGTCCCTTCAAATTAAAAATTTTTCTTTCTTTTAATTTATTGTTATTTTAATTTTCGTCACCGTTATGCTAAATCTTGACTTCGTCTATGAGATTAAGGGTGTTGTCCATATTTTACCCTTATTTATGTATTCATGTATAAAGTATGATATATAGCTTATATAGTGAAGTATCATTTTTCTTGATTTTGTTATTCCTTACGAGGAACATAAGAAGTGACAAACTAATTTTTCTTTTTACCAGATCTTTTATATATGTTAATTAAAATAAAATAATCTTTTTTGTTACTATTGTAGAAAACAAATTAGGAAAAACTTTAGGAGTTAGGACCATTAGTTTGAATTTGTACCGAGTTCGAATTGTATTGCAATAGTAATAATTGTTTTTTTATTTTTTTTTAAAAAAATCACGAACTCCAATTGAAATTTGTGAAGAAAATCAACTTTTATTGATAAAATTTTTCTCCTTTTTTTCAACACGTACCCCGAACTCCAGAGCGTCCATTTGGAGGGTGTTTGAAACTTCTTGGATATACTTTCCACCATTATTTTTTCACATTGGACTTTTTGGTTTTTTGAAACTTATTTTTGTTGGGCTTCTTTTCACCGTAACTTGTTTAAATTGGACTTTTTCATCATGTTAGAATATGAAATTAATATTTAATTTTATCTAATATTTAGTTTAATTTATTTTATAACTATCTTTTTTCTTATCTTAGATTTGTATAGGATAATTTTCACACTAAATAGAATATATATGTACATAATTTGTATTGTAAAGATCATTGAGAATATACCAATTATAAAATAATTATTTTCTTTCACTCATTTTCTACGTATATCCAATCAATTTCCAAACATAACATCTTATTTTAGAAGCTTACAAGTTCTTTTTATAAAATATTCACCAAACAGTCTTCCTCTCTTACACGCAATTTGAGTCTAAGCTAAGGAAGCGTTTACTTCACTTTTTACAATGATTTTTGAATTAATTAATTAACATGGTAAACAATAAATCTCCTAATTAACCTAATATTTACTTTCACCTTTTAAATGAGTTTGTATCTAACGAAAAAATGAGATGATGTTTACTTCACACGATAAAAACCACTCAAATAGGCACAAAAAGTCTAAATTACCCCTTTAATCATTTTTAGTGCCAATTGTTGTAGTTGCTATGGAAATGCCCAACTTTTGAACACACACATTCTAAACTCCAGAACACAACATAAGTTTTCTCATTTAATATGGTTTTCACTTACAATTCAAACTCCAAGTCATCCATTACAAAGTGGATACAGTAAAATCAAAGTATTATTAGAAATCAAAGAATAAATTCTGGAGTTTTATAGTAAAATCATATCATCAACAATACTCCTTTTCAAGCTCCTATTGAATATAAATTGAATAATATTATTTTTATAAAGAAACAATAAACAGAGCTCTCTATTCATTCATTCATTCGTTCATCAATCCAATACAAATAAAGTGCCCCACTTAAACTAAAATTCCCAGGACCTCTCAACAAGCACCACCAGACGAAAAACTTATTCATCCAAAAGATGAGTGGATTGCTCTCTCTAAAGGCTTTGACGAGCCACCAGCCTTTTTCGGAAGCAAGAGATTGTGGATGTTGGGCAAGACCCCACCATTGGCAATGATGATAACTCAAAAAGCTTGCCTAATTCCTCATCGTACTCAATTACAACAGCGCCGACAAGCTCAGCATACGACCAACCGGAAACTGGATCCCTGCTTTGCCGACCCAGATCCGAGTGTTTTTTCCAGGGCCGGCCATTTCAATTGCACATAAGCACTAGTATAGTAAGGACCGGGCCATGAGCAAGGAAAAGTAAACATTGTTAACTGGCATTTTATTTAAGTTGAGTAGAGTTATCTACTCTTGTAAACACGCTTATAATCTCAGCCAAACCCCTCTAAATTGACGACCTTTATAGCAATGCGTAAATATTCAACATGAATGTGTCATTTTCGAAGCTATTATGTATCTTCAAACTTATAGGGTTCTTCCTTTTCTCTTTTCTTTTGTCTAAATTTTATTATGGTTTTGGGTCGAATTACATTTAAATTGTAAAACCAAAGGCGTCTTGCTATCTGCATCATGCACCGTGGCCGCCGCCGTCGTTGCCGACGATGACTTCAGAAAGCTCTATCAACCTTTAATCACTGTTGTTGGGAACCACTCCACCTTCCTCAAGGCGCGCAAGCCCCTGATAATATCTTCAATAGTCATATGGAGAAGAGTTTCCGGTATGTATGTATGTGGGTGAGCGAGAGAGAGTGCATTTTTCATATAAAACAACAAAGAACCACGAGTTACGTTCTATACCTGCGAAATCAGCGTATTAGGAACTTCGATTTGGTATATATTATATGTACAAAGATTAAACTTTGACATTATTCAGGCTTCCCATTTTTTTTTTCCATCGTATTTGTTCAGTTTTTGTATTTTAATTGAAACATATTTGCATCAAACATTAGTTGATTCCTTATAATAAAAAGTTAATTATTTTGTATGTAATTATAACACATATATGCATTCACAGGAATGCTCCATAACCGCAAATGGTGGTGCATCAATGGTGGGTACTCAGAGCTTTGCTTGGGTAGCTAGGTACTGTTAAAGATCCCTCATACCCTTTTCTCGAAAAGAGGAAATACACTCATCAGAGATCAGACCCTACAAATCGATGATGTAAACCGCGATGAAGGTTGAAGACGAAGAACATCATACAGAGAAATTAGGGTTTGCAACAAAAGGAAAACATGTATTATCTGTAATTCTCAATACATCTTACAAAGCAGCTACAAGTACAAAGGCCAATAAATAGGCGAGACGTGTCCAACGGTCACAAGCGACGCGTGGAAGAAACGCAACAAATGAAGAAAAACTAAAACACGTCTCTAACAATTAATACAAAAGAAAAAATAAAAATACAAAACTCAATAGATATAATAAAAAACCCCATTAAAAGTGACAAAACCATGGGCGGAACCCATGAACTCCCAACTGGAAAATTAACTCTACGCATTAACGACTTAAGGTTCCGTTAAAAGAATGCTCGACTAGCCGACTACCGTACTCAGTAATCTTTTTGGGTATTTAGAAATTAAAAATTAACTTAAAATTATATTATAATTTATATTTTTCAAAATCAAGAAATCATAGTATAAATCTCTTGCTTATGATGTAATAATAATATTTCATAAATTCAATGACCATAGTTACACATGGGTTATTATAATATGAAAGATTCTCTTCCGATAATCATCGAAATTTCAATCTTGATAATAATATTTACTCGATATTCACTATAAAACTATTGATTGTGAAAGTCTTGTTCTTGCTCTAACAATCTTATTCTATTAATGGCGTTACGCAAATTTCTTAATCAAAATTGAATTTTATTTGTTAGTATGTTTGATTTAAAAAGAAATTAAAAATATCATTTTATCACGTCATGTCACGACTCGCATCGTTCAACACTTATGCTAAAATCGTATTCAACACTCATCTCCTAAGAAATTTAAGCAAAGAATCTGTATTTTCGTGTCCCATAGTATCATATTCATATTATTTCGTATTCGTGCATCATAAATTAATATGTCGTAATTATTTCGATTTGCATGAAATAAACGAGAAATGGCATAGTTGTCATTTTCAATTTTATATGTGTTTCTCCCATTCTTCCTTATAAGACAGCGGCACAACAATTGGTTCCATACATTAGCCAAATCTCTCTCTCTCTCTCTCCCAAAAATTGTCAGCACTATCTTCTCAGTTTGCCATCCTAGCCCAACTCCAACAAAGTACAGTAGTGTTGGTTATATTATTCTTATCTTTGGATTGCTGAAAATCAACGGGAAGAAGAGAGAAAACAAGAAAGCTCTTCATTCTACAGTTTTTCTGGGCGAAATTGTGAGAAGATATGGCTCTAAATTTGCTCTCCACCCCTGAAATCAAGCCCTGTTCTTTCTTGGACTCCTCGAAATCGAATTTGCAGCTTAATCTTCTCAAGTTCCAAGGTATAAATGCATTTTTGCCTTAGTTTCATCTTGGGGTTTCGGTTTTCTGCCTTTTTAGTGAGGATATTGAGGTGGTGATTTGTTCTTGTGCCTGGATGAGAATTTCTGTAAAAGAAATGGGAAGAAAGTGTTTGCTTGTGTTGTTTTTTAATTTGATTTATTTGTGTTTTCTTGTTCATATACGTCATCTCTTCAATGTGCAAGCTGAGATTTTGGTATAAATTCTGTTTACCTTGGTTTGGTGTCCGATTTTGTGAGGTTAGGATGGATTTTGTGATGCTGATGTTTTTCACTGGTGCTGGTTGACCTGTTATTCTGCTAAAGATTCTACCTTTTTCCATTTTTTGTCATGAAAATATTTTAAATGTTTGTTCTTTGTTACTGTTCTGGTTTTTTAAGTGATGGAGTGTTGTGAATTGTTGAAGATTCTGTTAATTTGTGGGATTTTGTTCAGGTGGGCTTGCTTTTAAAAAGAGGGAGAATGGCTCAAAAAGAATTAATTGTTCAGCTCAGCCACCACCTCCCCCGGCTTGGCCCGGTCGGGCCGTTATTGAGCCCGGTTATAAGGCTTGGGAGGGACAGAAGCCCATCTCGATTGTTGGATCCACTGGCTCTATTGGAACACAGGTGAGAAGTTCTTGCATTTTGTGCTTAAATTGTATGAAGATTGAGTCTTTACCGGCATTTTTGGTGAATTTCTAAGAAAAAACACCTACAAGTTATATGTATGCATAGTTTTCATTCAAACATTTTTGGGCCTCATTCTTGATTGTAGATAAGTGTGAGACGTGTGTGCGTCATCAAATTATGTTGGTTGAATAATGAGAGTTGAATTTCCCATTTTCTCAGACATTGGATATTGTTGCTGAGAATCCGGATAAGTTTAAGGTTGTCGCGCTTGCAGCTGGTTCGAATGTGACTCTTCTTGCTGATCAGGTACTAAATCCAAAAATAATGTCTTGAGTTCAACTATAAAGATTCGATTTTGACTAATATGAAACTCTTCGGATCTTCAGGTGAAGACGTTTAAACCTCAATTAGTTTCTGTTCGTGACGAGTCTTTAGTTGCTGAGCTCAAAGAGGCTTTAGCTGATGTTGACAAAATGCCTGAGATTGTTCCAGGAGAACAGGGAATTGTTGAGGTTAGTTTCATATACTTCATTAGTTTTTTTGTAAATTTATTAGATTCCAATATATCTTTCTATATTCTTATTAAAACTGCATTTTTATCCAGGTTGCTCGTCATCCGGAAGCTGTTACAGTAGTCACAGGAATCGTTGGCTGTGCCGGCTTGAAGGTATAGACTGAAATAATTTTCTTTAATTGAATTTACTGAAATAATTTTCTTTAATTGAATTTCATGAAATGCATCCTGTCTACAAAATTTTAATTTAATTTTTTGTTTTTTAATTTTTAGCCTACAGTTGCAGCCATAGAAGCTGGAAAAGACATTGCTTTGGCCAATAAAGAGACTCTAATTGCTGGAGGTCCTTTTGTTCTCCCTCTTGCGCAAAAGCATAATGTCAAGATTCTTCCAGCTGATTCTGAACATTCTGCCATATTTCAAGTATGCATGCATCATTCTAGCTTTTAATTTCCAAAATTTTCGTAAAGTTAAAGGGCTGACAAACGAAAATTGTTTATCATATAGTGTATTCAAGGCTTGCCGGAAGGTGCTTTGAGGCGTATAATTTTGACTGCTTCGGGTGGTTCTTTCAGGTATAATAAATTTATCATGTTGAATTAGAAACTATATATATATATATTTGCATGTTAATAGAAAAGAATATATCTATGATGTTAGTATCTGTATTTTAATTGTTTCAAATCAGAGTTTATAACAATCAATGCTGTAAATGGTAGGGATTTGCCGGTTGAGAAGCTAAAAGATGTGAAAGTAGCAGATGCCTTAAAGCATCCTAATTGGAATATGGGGAAAAAGATTACAGTGGATTCTGCTACACTCTTTAATAAGGTGATCTCCAGAATTGTTTAGCTAATATAGAATCTGCCCCCAGGCCCCATGAAAGTTGCTAATTCTCTTACGAAAGCTAGGTTCCTGGCGCTTTTAGCCGTTTCTATTATTATTTCGACACGGAAAAACAAAACCAGACAATCCAAATATTCACTTATTTCAGTTAAATAAGCAATAAATTTTGCATTTACAGGGTTTGGAAGTTATAGAAGCTCATTATCTATTTGGAGCTGAGTACGATGACATCGAGATTGTTATTCATCCTCAATCCATCATACATTCGATGATCGAGACACAGGTAAATAAATCTACAATCATCCTCTTGCACACTCAGGATCTTTTTATCCTTTTTGCTTGTTCTGAATATGAAATAAATCTACATCTTTTCAGGATTCATCAGTACTGGCACAGTTAGGATGGCCCGACATGCGTTTGCCTATTCTATACACCTTATCATGGCCTGAGAGGATTTACTGTTCTGAAATAACTTGGCCCCGTCTTGATCTTTGCAAGTAATTTGCCAAGTGCCCTTACATAAAGATTTAGAATTTGACACACAACTTATTTTTCTGAGTTAAGTGTAAAATGTTGAAAATTCAACCCTTTGCAGGCTTGGTTCTCTTACATTCAAAACTCCTGACAATGTGAAGTATCCATCAATGGATCTTGCGTACTCTGCCGGTCGTGCTGGTGGGACCATGACTGGGGTTCTTAGTGCGGCTAACGAGAAAGCTGTGGAAATGTTCATCGATGAAAAGTGAGTATTTCACTATTTCCCTTGGACTCCCTACCTGATTGGCCGTTTTTTACTGTTCTTGGCTGAACTTTGCTGCTTTGCATGAGTTTGACGAATGTAACCATTAAACAGGCAGTAATAAGTCTACATCTTTATTTGATCGGAGTAATCTAAGAGTTCCGTTTCAAATATAGCAGCAAACATCTCATAAACACGAAAAACATTGTTTTCATGCTATTTTAACCCATGATTCCTTTCCCTTCTGCAGAATTGGCTACCTCGACATCTTCAAGGTTGTTGAGCTAACGTGCGCTAAGCACAGAGAAGAACTGGTGACTTCACCTTCGCTAGAAGAAATCGTCCACTACGACTTGTGGGCCCGAGACTATGCTGCCAGTTTACAGCTCTCGTCTGGTCTAAGTCCGGCTCTTGTATGAGCAGCGCAGCGACGCTGGAAAAGAAGTTCTAATCTAAAGGGCATTAGGGATAGCTTTCTGATAAGGTACAAGAATGGGAGGGGAACAAGCCATTGTACCACAGTGAAAAACAATGTTGAAACATTGTAAATGTCACTGCTATGAAATAGATCATAAATTTATTTTATTAGTTTATGTTAGTTCTTGAAGTGTAGATGTGAGTTCAAAGATGTGAGCTTCAAGGGAGGAATGGGAAGTGTTGAGGTGAAAGATGTATTATTTGTTGTGGTGCTATATACACTGCAAATGAAATTATTCAATTTTCCCAATTGTTTCCTATGTTCCTAATTTATCTATTTTATTTTGATTCCTTTTTTTTTTTTTTTTTTTTTTTAAATTTGGGATTCGGATACTCAAAGACTCGATACCTGGGCGAGTAAATGCAAGTTGTGGAACCGGTTAAAAAGTTCATGAAATTATTACCGAACCCCCTCATATATTAATCGATCAAGTAAGTGCAATAAAATTTGTGGAACCGGTTAAAAAGGTCATGAAATTATTAGTTTATTACTGAACCCCCTCATATATTAATCGATTCAAACATCCAAGAAAAGATATAAGCATTTATGATCCACAAATTCATAAGACTGCTCATATGAAAGTGGGTGCCCATTGAAAAAGAAATGGCAAAGTGCGAAAAATGGACATAAATCACAACTTAATTATAACTTAGTTTAAATTCGACTAAATATATACCGAATAATGTGCATCTTTGGTATTTGATTAGTTATTTAATTTACGTGAATATTTATATATTTGATATTTAATTAATAATCGGATTCACATGATTTCGCTGAACTTCTCATTTAAGATGATTCATTAATATGTTATCATAAAGTGGTATAATTTAGTAGTACGGTACTATACGAGTTTAAATCTTGAGAAAGCAGCTATCATTCGTAGAAAGAGTTTTTTTGTTACCCTTACACCTAATGCTATCACAACATAATATTATTATGAAATAACTCCTCAAATGGACTGACCAATTCATCAAGCCCATGGGCCAGCCAACCAAGTAAGTAAACAACTAAAGTATTGGGCCAAACCTAAGATTTTACCAGCAGAGAAGTTTGGTGAAACAAATGGGCCTACCATGGGTTTCGTTTTTTGGCAGTGACTACTGACTAGTGACTAGTGAGGGTTTACTGTTTAGATGCTTCTTGGTTGATTGAGTGACATTTACACATTGGCATTTTGATGCTTCTTGATTGATTGAGTGACATTTGCACATTGGCATTTTGTCAAACGACAATGACGAGCATCGATTGGTATAATTTAACAGTTTGATAATATGTTAGTTTAATCAGAGACCTAATATTTGAATCCCTGGCTACACAACTATAATCCATAGAAAAAGTTTTACACTTCAATGATTCGATCCGACTTGATCCATATAAATGGATTATATAACCCAAAAAAGAAATACAATAGTTGCTTAATCTTGCGATTTGACATTATACTGATTTAGATAAAAAATTGTGTTTAAATATTGGAATATGCCTATTATCAATAAAAAGAGTACAAATTTTAATGATGCGGTCCAGTCAAACTCATAACGAGAAAGTTTTTGTCAAATAATGATCAAACAAGTCTAATTATTTATTTAAACAATTATAGAATAAATAAGTTTATTTCTAAAAGCCAAGGTAAGTATTACCAAAGACATAATACAATATCTTTAGAGACAAATAAATGAAAGAAAGAAAACAGAAAACTTGGCAAAATTTTCAAGGCACAACTTAAGAAGGAAATTGAAAGGTATCCTGTCAAATCTATAATCTATTTCAAAGTGAGTGGACATAGTAATAGCTAATATCATATGGGCCTCCACTTATCTCATTAGTGCAAAAAAACAAATCTATTGGCGGCAACCCTATTATTGCCGTCTTAAACGGGTCGGATTTTAATCTGAATTTCATTTCAATTTTATTAGTTTTTAACATATATAATTATTATAATTTTTTGATTAATTATATTTAATCATAGGATTTTAATATGGATTAAATGGACCGTACATGAGAGTAATTTATCTAAAATTTATGATGTTACTACTTACAAGTGTTTGTCATGCAACACAATACAATAAAGCTTGATTTTATTGAACTCAATTTCTGTTTTAAGTAATATTAAGGGAATCTAACCATCACAATATAATTTTTTTTTGTTATTATATGATTCAAACAAGACTCAATTTGATTGCCGCAATTAGATTAACACACTAACAAATTAAATTCCACCCAAGCATTGTGGACTAAATGGTCGGAGGCATGATGCATAAATACTTTTATAAATATCCTTTTATTATGACGTGTCGTGTTGTATTGGATATTCATATATGATATTTGTGTCATTGTATCCGAGTCATATCATATTCATATTGTCGTGTCTATATCTGTACATCATAAATTGAGACATTTGCTAATGTAAATATGAATTTTTTGTAACTTAAAAAGATATGGAATAAAACATAATCATAATATTTGGGACCAACAAGAGTATCTAAGTCCCCTACTGGGGATTTGGTTGTGGTTTCAAGAAATATTGGAATATATGTGGGAACTTATGCTCTGTTAGCAGTTAGCACACAACCAAAAAAAAAAAAAGAAATGGGAAAATATGTATGTGAAAACTCATCTAAATTTCACAATCTTCTCTAAATCTTCACCTTTTTGTCTATCTCATCACTTTATAGAATTGTGTAGCTAAATAAGCGAAAATTATGGCGCCCCTTAAGCTCAAATTGGCAAATCTGGGTAGTTATATTTTCATATATCATGATTCATGCACATATATGAATATAATTTGATACAAATACAATAATATATTTTTTCAAAATATTTCAAGTGAGAAACATCTTATACGACGACACAGTATGACTCAACACAACGAAATAATATTTTTAAAAGTTCGGTACATTATAAATTTTTATATGAATAATAAAGAATATTATTTTTTTTATGTCATAAGTATTGTGAATGCTCCCCCATTATTGATAAACCTGAAATTATGGATGCATGAATTCTTTATCATGGAAAATGTTATAATTATTTCATTAGCTGATATAATGCTCATAATATAACTTTTGCATAATGCGAATTATAACGGTACACTTTAAAATTTACTCATAAGTTTTAATAAAATTAGAAGTTCAGAATTCATACCAAGTTTAAAAGCACTTCAGTCTATAATTGAAGTTTCTAAGCCGGGTAAAAAGCATTTTATTAACGAACACGAGCCAAAACTTATAGAAGTTCAAGCACCAGAAGGTACAACAAACTCGTACAAGATTGGGGGTCAATGTTATATTTCCACACAGTGCAGGAGCCTCTTTGTAAACCGGTAAAATATTGACATCACATTCAGAGTCTCTCGAAGAAGGCACTGGTGAAAGAGAAAAGAAAAGAAAGGGATTCTTCCCCTTTTCTCATTTGCCAAGCTGTGTTGGAAGATTGGATTAGAATAATTGACGCCAAAGACCATGACCATTTTGACCAAGATCAAAGACTATTAGCACAAAGTATTATTTTTTTTCTAAGTTTTTATTTTCTTTTCCCTCTGTCACATTTTGTCCTTGTAATATCCATTTTATCAGCTTTTTTTACCTCATTATTTGACCTTTGTCATTTTATTTCAGGATTTAAACATTTTTCTGGTAAGATTTTTTCACGAATCGGACATTTATTCCTCATGTATCTATATACGAAATATTATTTAGTGTACAACCCGCATGTATCGATATTAGAAATACCGTTGTAGAGTGCCGGTAGCATTACTTAACAATTCGAAATTATACACCTAATTAATTAAATGTCTCAATTTGTAAATTTTTATGTTCCTATTATTTGTAAGAATAATTTTATATTAGGGATCGAGGGACGGAAGCAACCTTCAAATTTCTTGGCTCGTCTTATGAAGTCCTTACGATTGAACGAGAGGTATAATGCACGGTAAAAATGCTCATCTAGAAAAGAACAGAAATGAAAAATGAAAAGAAACAAGGGGTAATTATTTAAAAGTACCAAATAAGGTAAAAAGTTTTCCTAAACCTCCTACTTTGAAAAATGTATGTCTTAGGTTACTAATGTAGAACTTTTTTTTTTTGTAAACCCACCATCGACCTGAAAAGTCTATTTTGCCCCTTCCCCCCCTCTTCTATCGCTGGATAGATTCATTCCCAATTTGGGTAAGCCTGCAACCTCATTTTCGTGTGTCGGCAACGAGAGCTAACGGC
>JBBMKE010000003.1:15914031-15939713 GCA_037834125.1 Lippia alba
GCCTAAATTTCGATCACAGGATCATAATAGGATATGGAGCTGCTACTCTTTTTCATCAGTTCCAAATAATGACTTCTGAAAATCCATAATTACATCATTCGTAGCCCAAAGAGTTAGATAAGCTGCAATAGAACCTGAAGGTTTTTTTTTATGCTTTGCGTCTTTTCGGGGCAAAACATCTATACAGAAAATTACACTTCAGGCACAAAATTAAACAGCCAAATTCTCATATGTACGAGTAGATTTTGAAAAGGCCGCGATACAAAATTTTGACCCCCCCAGGAGCCAGCTATACAGAAGAATGCTCTCGTTTGGCTGTACAGTACAAGAACTGCCTCGTTATCTTTTGCCGCTTGTTGTTCATTTCTGGGAATTCTATAGACTCTAAAACTGAGATTGTAATCATAACCAGGCGCCCCATCCAGGAAACATATGGCACAATCGATCTGGATCGATGGCATCTTGTATAAGTTGCTGAACCTGCAAAACCCATATATGCATGTAGTGTAACTTTCCCTTATTTTAACAGAGCAATGGAACTGTTGATCTCTTTGATTAATGTGTTGAGCAATGATAATTTTTACAACTAAAGAAATTAAAATGCTAAAGAAAAAAAACCTGTCCATGTACACTTCTCATTTCACCGTCTTCATATCCATCTAGCTTTTGTTTGACACGAAGCAAGGCTCGTGCAGCATCTTTGTTTCCTTCATAACCATCTTCATCAGAATCTTCTAAGTTGGCATCTAAATCCTCATCAATATCCTAGTAAAAGCCAAACCAAGATTTTTCGTGAGAGGCAACAACACGTGCATGTTGAGCACATAATTTTTATTGTATATGAAAATAGAACCACCACCTTTTGACGTTGCATAGCCTTTAGAGGTGATAAAGCCCACTTATACAAAGGATCATGGATAAAAACCTGCGTAAAGTTTCCAGTCGTAAGTAAAGGCTTCCTCTACATTATTAGCAACAAATGCCATTGATAATGTATGTATATACCTCAATAATAGTAAGCAATGCTTCTTTATTTGTTCGCATGACAGAGAGAGTTTCCTCACAACATCTTCTGAAAACTCCTTCCACCCCAGTTACACCCATACCATCTATGATGTCTCTTGTCAGCCTAAAAGGTACCTGAGAAGAATAATTTTAACACATTACTGAGGAATTTTTTTCGGGATTTGAAAAGGAAAAGAAAGTCTAAGCTCAGTTCAAACTCGTTCAGGTGTTTTTAGCATCAGGCCCTGCTCAAATGCGACTCCAAGATCAATATGAACAACTTCAGCAGTAGCTTGATCAATCAGGATATTCATGGAATGCCGATCTCCTAATCCTACAATGTAACCCACCTACATACAAAAAAATGGACTTCTATTGCCATCAGATATGGAACAGTGGAAACTGAGAGAACAGGAAAAGTGAACTAGAAGAAGGAGCGTTATTATTTGTTTTCATTGTATTTATGGAAGAGCATTGAGCCCCTAAAACACCAAATAACTATTAAAAGACAAACCATTGAACTAGCTGCTACACTTCTAGTATATGCAAGTCTCTTGTCAAACCAGTCAGCAGGATGTGAAAACCTCTCCAGAAAGAAATAATGCATGACCGGCCTGAAATTCTCTACGACTTTCTGGAAAGCCTTGCGTTTGTTGGTTTCCTACAAAACAAAATACATGCTGGTTAATTTAGGGAAAATACAAAGTTGACATATAGAATCTCTACAGATATTGCCTTTGCGAAAAAGAGTTCACTCAATATGCATACAAAATAGAGAAGGAACTACAAGAAGTAACTATGAAATAATAGATACCGTAGTCATGTGCTGTCTGCATTCCATAAATGTCCAATCTCCTACTCCGTAGCGCCCATGGGCGCCTGCATTTCTGGAGCTGGATTTGGGACATGATCATATTTAATGTATAGCCACTCTGTAGAAAATTCATACACTGCCAGTTTTATGCAAATGCTAATTTCACTAACCTTCCAGTAAGATAATCACCAAGTGGGAGGGTTCCATTCACCCATTCTAGAACACCAGCACTAGGAGTAAACGGAACCACCTGTCTCATTAAAGCAACAAAATTTAAGTGTACGTAGTAAAAAGAAATTAGCACACCCATTCAAATAATAAAAACATAAAATGCAAAGCACATGATGCTTCCATACAGATTTGACATGTTAAGAACCTAGTGAATTATATGATAGCAAATCAGCAGTTACTTCTGAAATCCTATGCACCCACAAGAAGCCGAGGCACAAATTAAATGAGAATACCCTTTATTTTCTATAACTTCAGAAGACCTGACTATCATAGTATGATTGAAAAGACGAGAGAACAGATGATAACAAGGCCTAATGGTAGTCATGCTTGAAATATTTCATCACAAAAATTGATTTAGTAGCATACAAGAAGAATTGTAAGCTGTCTGTAGTTGCATAAGGAAACCCCCAAAGAAAATACGAAGTAAGTGCAGGGTTGACATAGAAATTCAAAAGCTAAAAAAATTCAATATTGTGGGGGGTAAATGAATATAACATGTTACAGTTAAACTATGAAACCCATGTCACTAGGGATCTACAAGACCTGTTATAAGAAATTTTTGCAAAACTACGCAATATAATTTATTTGCTAAAGATGGTGACACTACCTTGTATGTACGTATCCTAAGTTTCCTCCTCCAAGTGTCACGATTGTTCTGCAAGAAAGTGTTTACTAAACCAAAAAATTGTTCCATCACCTGCATCATATTTGTAAGAATTTGTAAATTGAGAACAGAACCCATTAAGCAATTTTTAATCTAGCAAAACAATCTAACATTTAAATAAGAACGTGAGGGAAAATGAAAAGACAATAATAACTTGATAGCGGAGACTGTACGCAATACAGTTCTTTTTCACAAAAACAAAAAAGGACAAACCCCAGCTAGGTTGCTCATGAGTACGAAGACCACTACAGATTATAAACATATAGAAATGAACTGCGAAACTTAACTAGCTATTGGGAGGTGAAGAGACCAGTCCTTCAATAAAGTTTTAAACAAGACTGAACAATTGGAAGCTCAGTTATACTAAATCACTGCTTCTCAATTAACTAAAATCATACGCATCAAAGAGGTGTTCCGCAAGAGACACTAGTCAAGCAAGAACATAAGAACGGAAAAGGAAAAACACAAAAAATCGAAATGGAAAATATCCTGGTGCAGAAAGCTATTTTCTCTAAAGCCAGGAACATATCAGATTAGATTTTGTCTACAAGGTGGAAATTCGGCAATTTACGCGAGTATAGGTTCTAATGAAATCAAATTTCATCGAAAAACATAGCTTCTGGATTTCACCAGGATTTCTTACTTTTGACATCATAAATGTACAGAAATAAATTTATGCAGCTGCCATAAATATTACTCATTAAAAATCATGATATAGGTCAACGATGGAGGTTCTTTCAATATAATTATTTTAAAGACCGATCCAGAGGAAGAGGTAGGGATCTGAATTCATACAGCATCTTGTCTTAGATCATCATTGCCAGATTTTGCAAGTTGCCGGTATCTGTTACCATCAGAACCTAAGCACTCCACCACTTTTGGTGCATTTATACCATTCATTATGCTGCATATTTGGAGTGAAAAAACAAAACATCAGGAAAAAATGATGGCAGATAGTAAACAAATGGAAGCTCACACAGAAAAAGTAACAGATATAAAGTTTCATGCAAGAAATCTAAAACTACATTTGATGATAAAAAATATGTATAATATGATGAGAAAACAGCGTGGTAAGTTAAAAAATTGAGTATCACCTTTTGTTTTGAAAAATGACCTGTGTACTTCAACCACCATGAAGAACATCCACTCACAGACTTTCTCACCCAGACCCAAATACAGAGAGCAGAAAATACTTACGTGACTGAATCGCCCAACCCTCTGAAATGGGGAAAAGATCCTACATGGTATTGACAAGTCCGGTCAACGGGGAAATTAGAAGTTACAACAGGAACCTGAAATTGTATCAAGCATAAAATGATCGTGTTATTTGATATCTTAAACCAACAAAGTTACACGGGGGTGGGGTCTTGTAATTATGAAACCAATATGTGTCGACTTTGTAATTGCTCACAATTACAAGACATGGTGGCATAATTAACCCAAACAAAAGGAAAAAAAGGACATTGACACTCTTACAAGCTCAAGTTCTCGGACACTGCGGAGTTCTCTGGGGAGAGTAACTTTTTTGTTTGTATCCTGTTCAAAGTTGTATTAGTTCAAGTAACTTGGTTCAAGATGATATCTGGATCGTAACAATAGTAAATGTTAAGCAAGATGTAACTGACAAGCTATACGAAGATTTTAGTACCTCTCTCTTTGTTTCCATTTCTGCAAGTTTAATATATATCTCCACCATTTGCTTCATCTGAACAGAAAACAGTACATATCAGAAACTGACAGAAATTGAACTGACGCATGCACAAAGAATCACCAGAACAAAGAAAACTATACTTGTCTGATGATAGCTCCATGGTATGATGATAGTTCTCTCAAGAGATCTTCTGCTGCAATCTTCTTATCCACGTCCACCACAAATGAGTTTCTACTACGTTGCTTGTCTTTGATGCGGTCACCATTTGCCAGAGCTAGCAGCTAACAACCAACAGAAATTAAAAAAAAAGCACATACCAGATATAAGTTTGACAAACTGGAGCAGAGCAGTAAAAAACATGAAGTAGGACTTCTGAAAGGACCATGTAACTCGAAACATGCATGACATACAATATACATATATCAACTACACACACGAAAAAGAGAGAGAGAGAGAGAGAGAGATCTTTTATCCAAAAACAATACCACTGCAGTCGAACTACAGCTGTCTTTGTAAACAAATCACAACCTTAATACCTGAAATATTGTATGATAAGGATGGTCAAGTGCCATCTTCTTCACAAGAGAAAGCAACGCAAACTGCACAAGCCGTCAAATTCATCATCCAAGAAGTAGGAGCAAAAAAGCAAGTGACAAAACATCAAAAGAAAACTAAAACACAAAACTAACCTGAAAGCTTGTGGGTCCAAAAGAGTCTTTTGCACCACCCATCCTTGATGCGATTTGGTATACCAATGGTATGAACTTGTAAGATTGCACCTGGATAAATGTAATGGTGTGCATGAATTCCAAATTTAAAGTAGGGGGAGACAGGATTAGATATTGCTCCAATTACTGAATGTGAACATTTGAATCTAATAACTAGAGATTATATAACACACCTCCTTGATCGTGCTAAGCATGTTATCCACGACAATCTGTCTACTGGAAAGACTGAACCATAGGGAAACAAGTCGGAATACCTAGAAGAACAAAAGTATTAACCAGTTATAGAAAGTTAACATTATGTTCAAGAGTTGACGCAACAGAAAGAAAAATAGATAAGGAGAAAACAATGCCCTCAACAGTGTCCAAGATATTACAACTAGAATCCTGAATTCCTTCTTTACAAGAGTACAAGGTCAAACACATGAGAAAGCATATCGAACTCACACGTGGAAGCATGTTTACGCATCAAACTAAATGAAATTCACAAAACATAAACTATTGTGTCCCAAATCATAGAAGATGGAGATCTGATGCAATTGCCATCCTGACACCCATTAGATATACTATTCATCATCAATATTTTGTATCTCTTGTTTCCTGTAAGAGGTTTCCAAAATAGCCGATCTTCCCCATAAAAGTGTGTATAGGCTCCAAGAGCATCCTTTTTTGGAGTACCAAATTTTGACTGTGAAGAACTTAAACCATTTTATTCTCAATGTAAATATTGAATGTATTAAAAGAGTTACTTTTTTACACTCACTTGATGCCCCTGAAGTTACCATAAGAAATAACAGAATTCAAACTGAGTAACAGATTCAGTTTATGAGAATGGGGCATGAGTTTTTAATTTGTGATAAGAAAATACTATAAATAACATAAAGAACTTTTACTACATACCACTCGGACATCATATTTCTCGCCGATGATCAAACTTTGTTTGTATCCCTCCAGGGCTGTACACAGAAAATTGTCCCTGTCTTCCTGGGTACATAAGTAAAAGTGTGAAACATGTATTTAATTAGACAAATTATGTTGCATGGAACAAAATCAGCTTCAGCTCCATAAATGCATTGAAATATAGGTCAACAAGAATCCAAACAGATCCATCTTGCCAGTATAACAATGGAACTGCCACCTATCGTGAACAACTAAAGTAACACAAGGTTGACCAGCAATATCAAGAACTCAAATTCAAAACCACTTTTGTTCTAAGTGCAATTTCAAACCTCAAATAAGGACAAGCCAGCGCCCAGTTATTATAGTTTTACTTAAACCTACAAACATTTTCAATTGGGTCTAAGATTGTTGTACTCGTGAGTAGACGAATCTCACACTTAAAACACAAAAAGAGGATGTTAAATGATCTCAAGTACACACCTGTAATTTCTCTTCTTCCTCTCTGTCCATGGCAAGTTGCTTCTGAAGCTCTTGAATTTTCAATGAATAATCGCTTTTGTCTCCCTAGAATTCACACAGAATCATATTGATCATACACCTCTGGATATCTCAAGTGCCAATGCATATCGCAAGTGAAGGATTTCAAAGGAAGAAACACGAAATGGAACTTGCCTTAGCCATACTCTTAAACCGCTTGATTAGTGCCTCTAGCTCCTTTTTCTGCACATCAACAATTCATTCTAAATTACATTTACCAAATAAATATGACAACCCTCCTCCGCAGTCTTCACCTTCTTCTACAATCATTTGATACTTTTTTTTTTATGTAGTGCATCATATGTAAAAAAATACCTTGTGTTTCCGTAACCTCATTGCTACTTGCCACTCGTTGGAGCTAAGCCTTTCTTCATGACTACGGAAAAGAGCATCCGCATAATGTGCAAGATGGAAATGCATTTGGTTTCTTTTTTCTGTGGACAACTTGTTTGTAGCCTTCGGATCCTCAGCTAGATTAACAGCGTGTTTTAAGTATTTCTCCAGTATAGTCCTAGAGCTGCAGCACCATCACAGAGAGTTCCATAAACTATGAATTTTGAGAATAAGAAAGATAGAAAAGACAAAGAATAAAGTGATTAATATAAATTTTATGTGAAATGAGCCAACAATCTTATGCCAAATTTGACAACAAGGAGATGGAGCGAATATGCATAGAAATATATCTACAGTCTCTTTAGACAATTAACAAGAATAACAATCAAAGGCCACCTTTTGGCTTGGAGTATTGAGAATCATGACATCAGAGGCTTAGATTGATGTATGATGCAACCAATCAGAAGGCCAGATGCTTATATTCATGATTCACCCCCAAGGAAAACAAAAGGAAGACTACAGTTATTATTAGTTATCCAATCAAGTCACTATTGACGGTAGCTCATATTTTTTACCAGCATACATGATAGAGAATAGGAATTTTTCTTCACAAAGCTTTCAAAGCTATCTAACATCTTGGACGCACCTACTCTATTACTTTTTCTTTTCCTTTTTCTTGATTTGTTTAAATAATTATTTGACTACTAAGTTTTAACAGTATAAAGACCATCCTCTTCCTGCCAGAATCATTTCCTGAAGGGTCTTGTGTTCTCAGCAACCGTCAATCATGATTCAAAAATAAACAACATTGCAGCCATTAGTTATCTTAACCATCTACCAACAAGAATAAAAGTGGGCACAACAATAAAGCAGTGATTGATGTGTTACTGCTACTGCACTTCTATAATAAATAACTGATAGCACTGTTTATCGGATGTCCAGTCTTTAGTGCAAAGCTAGAAACATCAAATACTTGGAAGAAACATGTATTTTCTTTTGGGTTCATCACTGAGTTTCTGAAATTATGTAATTCATCGATTATGGCACACACTGGAGCCCCACAATGGAAAACTAAGGAAGCTATTTGGTGGGATTCCCTTCATATTTTCCAGATACTCCCTAAATTGTGGGCAAGTCTAAATGCCTCTAAAAAGAGAATATAAATGGAAAGACATAATACATCTTGTTTCACTATTTCAAGACCATTTTGTTGCTCTACGTACTTGACCATAGTTGCTTTCTTACAGATAGTAGACGATTACTTACTTGCTTGATCGAGTTTCACCCAGCCATTTTCCAACTAAGCGAAATACATCAGGAGCCTCTTTCTTCAATCGGTGATTTTGTGAAATATAATCTGCTAGGTTGATTGCCATTTCATGCTGACCTTGGGCGCGAAGAAGCTTAGCTTCTTCTAGCTTTTAAAAAGGAAGATCAACAAATGTTAGCGTCTAGTTGAAGATACCAACTTCAAATTGGAGAAAGGTGAACAGAGCATCATAGAACATGTACATGAATTTTGCAAGTCTACGGAAACATACACCTAATGAGTAAAACAAGAATCACCAGAAACGCCAATCTACACGTTTATTTGTCTAATGAAAACATGGAATCATCTGTGGTCCAACCATATATACAATTTCAATGCTAACAAAGAAACATCTTTGATTCGTGAGTGAAGGAATAAGCACATCAATTATGTTAGATTGAAGCATCACCAAAACTGAAATGAACTTCTTTGTGAGTCCAAAGGCATGTTTCAAGGTAGCAGAAATGACATAATTTAAGAAAGCTACGTGAGATTAGTTTGATGCACTTTCATGTATGTAAACGGGGTTCTGTCAATATCTAGGCCCAGGAAAACCTTAG
This sequence comes from Lippia alba, assembly GCA_037834125.1. Lineage (NCBI taxonomy): Eukaryota > Viridiplantae > Streptophyta > Magnoliopsida > Lamiales > Verbenaceae > Lippia > Lippia alba. The sequence continues at coordinate 15,922,761 of JBBMKE010000003.1, forward strand.
AAAACCTGCCAGGAACTCCAAAGGATGTATATCCCAGATACCTGAGTCATCACAGACTGAAAAGAAAAATGCATACCCTTCCAAGCCAGTACAAATTAGAATATGCTTCTCCCATCCCAGAGCAAAGGAACTTAAATTCATGCAAGGCTGCAGCAGCCTGTGAAAATCTTGAGCCCTGAAGGGAATCACCAAACAACCAGATTAGTAGGCTCTACTGTGCATTGTTCTTACACAAAATACCAACTTTCTAGAGACTACCTTACGAAGAATTGATGCTGATTCTCGAAGATGATGGACTGTGCTGTCAATAGAATTTAGAATCTGATGCAGGACTCTTCTAAACGCTATGAAGGGTTCCAACAAATTCATATGCAAATCTGTTTGCTTCACAATGCAGTTCCAGTTTACATGTAGCCATTGCAACTGTACAAATCCAGAGGTCAGTGAATCTTATATTGAATTTATTTTTTCCACACTTAAGACTCCCCAGATATTGACATCCAAGTTGAACTAAAACATATTTGTCTGAAGACTCTGAACAATAGAATCAATTTACACATAGCTGGAGAAATCAAAATTTAACGCATTAAATGTGATTCATCAAGTATACATAATAGATTTTGCTCCAGAAAAATCCCAGGATCCCAGCATACTCCAAAGACAGCTGATACCTTACTTTTAGATGCACAAGTAAAACGAGAAAATTAGTGCAAAATGTTGCTAAACAGAAGCCAATTCCATGGAAGAGAGTCCAATACCTTATCCATGGAGGGTGTCATTGGTTCAGATAACAATTTTTGTCTCTCGCAATAATCAAAATTTTCACATGATGAATTCCAACGTAAATCCCAAGCCATTCCGAGATGATATAAGATCTGGCAAGTGAAATGAAACTAGAACTATGAAAATATTCAAAACTTCAGATCTTTTGAGTAATGAATAGATTATGGATATGCTGTTATTTATATCCCAAACTGAAACAGAATCATTTTGTTTTACCTTGATTTAAGCCTCCCAAGCATTGTAAAACCTAGGAGAAGTTCATGTATAAGAATATGAGAACTAGTAGATTGGAGCATTAACTACCTGAATTTTAACAATGGTTGAGTAGATGTACTCTGTACTCTCCCTGCTCGCATGGCAAATGGACATCAAAAGAGCCTGATGGAGATCAGGAGTGAGGAGATAAAATAATCTTACATTCCAAAAGTTGACGCACAAACCATTTGTATAACCAACTACTTGCCTGCTTTGAGTCTTTCAACTTTGTCTGAAATTCATCCATTTCTCCTTCTTGTAGTGCTCTCAAACAACTGTATGAGAATTAAGTAGACTGTAAGAAAGCCATCAAAACTATGAAATAGGAAATACTAGTGCAAATCAATGATGAGTACTTCAAAAGGTTTGTGAGCTACTTGAGTTTAAGACTATTACAACAGGTATCAAGTATCAATGTGAGAAGTGGTATACCCAAATCTATATCTATATCTATACTATTATAAAAGTGTGGATAAGGAATTATGCCTACCACTAACACCCAATAATTAAAAAATATATATAGAAGAGATTAAAATATAAAAAATAATAATAATAAATTGAAAAGGTAACACTGAATTAGAATTAGCTCTTCATATTCATACTTCATACAATTGTCGAAATTGAAAGAGAATATGTAATGGTCATTAGTCTATCTATTAAAGTAATCTTTTTATTTAAAAAATCCGCATGCTCATTGGTGAATATAGTCCTCAAACTTCGACTTCCTTCCCAATAACAAATTTTGAGTATCTATGAAATGATAAAATATTTTAAAATAACTATGAGTTTATAATGCCCACTATCTTTTTCCATTATTGAGTGTCGATGGCATGCACTTAAGATTTTCTTCCCATGATCAATTTATTTTGTTTCAGTTTCAATAAGAAATTTTAAAAGTTTTCTCTTTTTCAAACAAATTAGCCGCAAACACAAAGAAAACAAACACAGGAATGTGGGTGCTCAGAGAATACAGTACATGAAACAGTAATTATCAAATAACTAGAGCATTCAATCCCCTTTAATTTTGCATTCTAAAAACTGGGTTCTGTTAAATCAAAAATGTGCACCAAAAAAAAATTTATTAATGAAGATACTACTCAGATACAAACTACTGAAACAAAACAATATATTTATTCCATTCATCCTCACAATGAACAGAAATCATGGTTTGTGAAGATACAACAACATAGTGTGGGAAAAAGACAAATTATAAGAAGCAACTGGAGGACCACAAAAGAGAAAAATACCAAAGGACAAGGGCAAGGTAGGAGAAAGAGTTGAAGAAGCGAAAGAAGAACATAGTGATGTCAAAGGTAGAGGGAAACCAATAACTAAAGGAACAAGAGACAACGAAAGCAAAAAATTAGACAAGGCAAAAGTTATTCAAAGACGAGAAAAGTGCAACAAACTCAATGATGACATACAAATTTTAGAGGGGAATGAAAACGCAGACAAAGATGATGAAAGTATAGCAGCATTTCTTAAGAGGAACTATCCAACAGAATACAAAGAGAAGTAGGAAAAAAACTAAGCTATTGAAAATAAGAAAAAAGGACAAACACTTGGAAATTATCCTCAGACCATAGGAAATACCAATAAAAAGTACATGTTTTCAATTTCAAATTTCGAATAAATGTATGGAATACTCTTAGTTCTGGATATAATAAAGAACGACGCTATATTTACAAGTTCCAAGTATCCAAGAACAGATTTAGACAATTAAAATATACTTACAATAACAAATTATGATTGAAAGAGAAAAAAACAGAACAATATAGACAACTATGCAAACAAAAATTAATAAAACTAAACTTTAAAAAGAAAATTAATAAATGGGATAACATGTGTGCAACCCACGTGCCACTTACTACTATATTTGACAAGTGGTGCTTCAAATCAAATGGCTAATGCTGTATGCTTTAGTGCATCAGTTGCATGCGTAAATTTAATAAAATAATTAAAGATACAAAACAGAGTACCTGTGCAGATTTTCATTGAAATGATATCCATTACTGCATTGATATGAAACTGATGCATCATTGACAGAATAAGGAGGACAGAAATCCCAGTTTCCCGCACGCCAAGCAGCTTCATACTGCACAAGATTGAGAAGAAATGAAACCAGCTTATATGTCGTTGCATACGTAAAGAAAAAAGAGAGATGAAAGGAAGGGTGATAACTCACACAGACTTCTCATCAATTTAAAAGAAAATATCAAATCAAACCTGTAGCTCAATAAATTCTTTATCATGTTCAAACCGACCCCTTTGAGAAGTCAGTCCTTGACAATACACATCCAAAACGTGAGTGCAGCCAGTTTGCTGTAAAGATCTTATTAGTCCTTTGTAAGGCTTCTTCTGTATCAAGCCATGTTTTGCTTTAGGGAAAGCTGCATGCTCGAACTGTTGAGAACTCTCCGCCGAAGAAATGATGGAACCACTTATTGGCGTAATTGGCTCAGATCGTACTTGCAAATCGTAGAATTCAAGTGCTTTACTCCAATTACCCTCATGTTCGAAAGCAATTATTTGAGATGTCAACTGCACGTCAAGAGAGAAAAACTGCTCACGGTGTCATTTAACAAGCTTTATGAAAATATTTTGACATCACAAAGGTTACCATGCAACATAAACGCATTTTGCCCTTGATGGGATTCCACTAGCATACTGCCATAACACAGAGCAGCTACAGGATGGAAAGGTAATCAAAGCATGAAATAAGTAACTCTTTCCCAGTGAAGGCAAATTCAGCCAAGAGCTAAAACCAGTTTGCAATTCTTAAGAATGTTCAATCAAGAACATCTAAGGGTTACAAAGAACCAATGTAGTAAAGAAAAGATGACCAACAATATCAAAAAGCACTGCATGCTAATAATATGATAAAAATGATAAGCACCAGAAACAGTCGATAATGATGCCATCAATACTCTATGCATACAATGACATTTAGTATGAACATAGAAGTGCAACAGGCAAAGCTTTTTTCACTGTATAAGCATAAAGAAGAGTGTGCAAGAAAAATGCAAAAGTAGACATGTATGGAAAGGATCTACCTACACAACCACCCCAACTGATGGAGGTAATAGATATAAAAACAGACAACAGACACAAATAAACTCTAGTTTACCATGATTACATTCAGAACTCTGTTGTAGATATGTATTATGAACTAACCTTGTGAGATTGAACAATCCCATAGAGACTGTCGGGCTCATTAATTTGGGTGACAGCTGACACAAGTATTTCAATGTGGGCAGGAAGCTGACAGTTGGAGAGACATAAATTAAGTTTCATACTCATAGCACACAACATAAAGTCTGGCACATTGATAGACATTAGGCTGACGAATTGAAATTATTGTTTTAAAAGGTACCAAGTAAACATACTGTTTCATGATGAGAAAAATCTGGACTGCCTAATGTGAGGCAATTGAAGTGCTCCTCACACCAGTGCTCAACATAAAGAAAAGCAGTGAAGTAAGAGCCACAATCCTGTAAGCACATATAAAAAGCAAAAAGGGATTTCAACCTTACAGAAAACAGTAACCATATACACTTGAACAAGAAACTTGAATGTACTTACAATTGAAGACTTGGCAACCACAAGGTAATCCACATCAAGCCAATAAACCTGGCAAGAGACAACCAATCCATAAGCGAAGAGAGAGAGAAAGAGAGATGATGATGATGATGAGGTATCATTTAACCTGAGACAGATTAGAGATTATGTTTACATTCTAAACTGAATTTTTTTCTTGAGGAAAGCTTTTGAAAGCTCTCAAAACCCAACTGACTAAATAAATCCAAGTTTTGCATGTGTACGTCATCCTCAGTTTAGAAAAATTTTTGTGGTGCAACTTATAAACTATCCAAGATGAAACATAAAACTTTCTTGGCAGCAGCATAACAAGATATTCAACTTATAAAGAATCTCCCTCTTCCCCAAGTTTCTATGACCTACTGTTCAAACAATCGACAAAGGCAGAGGAATCCTCTACTTAGAATTGCTTACTGGTCAATATTGCAACAGAAGTGCAGCCAGTGATTTAACTGAAGAATAAGAGCTTCCAAAGTGAGTTGATTATAATGATTATTCCATGCGTCAGATGTCTAACAATAATTATCAAATGGCCTTCAATGAAAATAATTCACTTGGCAATCATTTAATATGTGCATAAAGAAGAGTGGCATTAAATAAAGGAAGATGTTATCTACATTAAGGAGATCTCGACAATATTCTGTCACAAAGCTCAAAAAACAAACCTTTTGCCACTGTAATGTTGACAGTCCCGAAGAAAGTGCGCCAAGATCCTTCACCTTTGCTGATGTAGAACGTGACTTCAACCCAGAGCCAGGAAGTTTATGCTGTTGAAATCATTTATGTGGTAAGCAAGATTCCCTCTGTTTCATGAAATCACTTAGCCAACAGGTGCAAGTAGGATGGATTTATAGACAATATTGTTTTCATTCGCGACTCCCTGAATTATTATTTTCTTCTGGGGTTATTTATGCTGCCTCTCTAAAGAGTTACAGAACTTCAACTGTGCAGGGCTGCTGTAGCAGTAATCTTCAGAAACTTCCATCATTCTTGGCCTATTTCACTGGCATTCATATTATTTTGGAAGAATCAAATCTAGTCTACGATAAAAGTTATTTTCCTTCGGGTTTCTATTAGATATATGGTTTGCCACAAGAAACAGGACCGTCCACTGATATTTTTAATTCCTCTAGGAATAATTGTTTTTAGTATTATTTTGAATACTAGTGTATCTTTGCAAGGACTCAAGAATTCCGAAGCATATATGCACTCGTCCCAAACCAGCACTAAAAAGCAAAGTAGCAACATCCAGTAAAAAGGATGCCTTCTATATGGGTTCTGAATAAAAAAGAATCACCGATACTCATAGGAAGATCAAACGCGATGCTTAGTGTCCAATTAAATCAAACAAATTAAATGGAACTAATGATGTCTAAATAGGAAATTTCTTCTTTGTATCATAATTCAATCCAAATTTCTCGAGTTACTCGAATCTGTAACTTCAACGAAATTGGTATACTACTCGATTAGGAGGCCTTGTAAGTGAAAAGGTTGACTGAAACTGACATCCATTTTTCAGATAATGCAGCATTTGAGTGACCAAAATCAGTAAATATATTTGGCAGGCTAAACTGAAAATGGGTGGAAAGGGAAAGGCTGCATTCAGTTATCTGTCAACACAGCAATTTATTCGTACTTCAGCCCATCACATTAACTGATGGTTTTGACCCATAATTGTAATGTAATCTCGTAGGAATGATGAAATTGCGAACATATAAAGCCTGAGATCGTTATTGAGGTCTAGACAGTAATTAACATAAATACTCTCCTTGACGTTTCCTTTTTTATCCAACATGTATACATTCTTTGAAAACTCCCTTGATGTAAAACCCCAAACCAATTTCAGAAGCTTTGTTCATAGAAAGCTAAATTAGATTATTTTCTCCTTCACCAGAGAAATCATTGCTAGAAATTATCAAGGACACCAGAAGCACAGAGGTTAGGGAACAACTGTACCTTCGAATTTTTCTGCTTTTGAACTGAAGCAGATGTCTTGCTTCTTTCCATTGCATGACGAAGTCGAAGCTCATTTAGAGCATTCAAAAAAACCTGAATTGATTTAATCAGAGCATTGGATTCAATAAATACATTTTCCTGCACCTGCAAATAATGACAAAAACCATAAAACCCTGATTAACATAAATCATAACTGTGACATAAGGGAAAACGATAGAACTTGTGACCAGTTACACAAGGAGAATGATGATGCCTTTTTGTATCAAGTTACTCGTAAATTGTCGGAAGAGATGATATTTTAATTGTTTGTGTTTTGGATAAACCACTATCTCCTTTGTATAGAGAACAGGTTGAAGAAAATATAAGTATCTAACCCAGCTAAGGACATCAAATCACAATAGAAAGCCAACTAATATGCGAACCATATCCTTCTAGAAATATAACTCTTAAATATTTCAACAAAAACAAGAAACTAACCTTCAACGAAATTAATTTACAGAGATCTATATCAGAGTCCTTTGTTCCTGCTATATTAACTAAGACATATGAGAACAGAAGTTCTGCAACTTCAAATTTCACCAACACAATATCCTGACATAATCTGAAATGAGCACAGGAAAGATTAACTAAGTAAATCCTTTCAGAGAAAATGACTATAGCAAAAGATAGTGATAAAAATCACAGAACCCTTTTAAGGTAATTGGACAACCTGAGAATAAGATCATCGCAATAACTTATCATGGCATAGACAAGTGGACAAATCCATGCCTCGAATGTTTTATCAGATGTAGTCCACACGGTGGAGTCCTTGATGCAAATTGATTTAGCTGAAAGCAAAAATTAACCAAAAATATAATTTAGTATAATCAGGACAACATGAACATCTATTTCTTTAACTAGCTTTAGGGAACTAGAACCTCAAAAGAAAGACAAGCAAGGATGTCACATTAAACTTGTTGTGGTTACACCTTTCACTGATTCATAACCTTACTAAGTCCATATCAAATAAACTCTAGTTCTTGAGATTAAACAAAACCTGGCATTGCTCTTGTGCTAACAAACGATGAGCACACCTTGTGCAGCAGAGGACAATCATGAAGTATTTATTCAACCCAACTGCCAGAGCAGCTGCAGATCGATAGTAGTCCAAGTTTTGGCTAAACAATATTTCTTTTAATTTCTGTAGGCGATTTTCAGTTCACACCTTTTTCGTGAAATGAACGTGAAGTGTGATGTCTAGAGTGAGAAGACTCAGAACCAAAAAAAACTAGTATAGGATCTGGATCAGAAGAGGTGCTTCTTCATTATTCTACTTGCTCCCAGCATCTTGTAATAGTGGCTATGTTCCGCTTACGTGTTTATTTGTTTTTGCTTTCTAATTGGATAGATTATGTTATATTCTCCAATATAACTTCCCACGAAATAAGTAAACAAATAGTACAGTAAGTTGGAACCAGCACTAGCAGTGAGAAGATTTATAGAAGTAAAAAAGTTGAGAGGAATTCTAAATAACAAACTTACAATTGAATTTTCTCTGTAGATTTCCAAGTAATCTTTGTACTAGCTCCAAATCAACACCCTTGGAGTGCACCTACAAATTATGCAGATATAATTGGACCAGCTTAAACAATTGCAGTAATCAACAAAATATTTAACAAATAACAAAAGGCAGTCAATCAGAACTTTACCAATCTGACAAAAATATGATAGGATGTTTCATGGCCACAAACAACTCTCTAAAGTTAAAGTTGATAAAACACTGGATTTAATTATTTTCGACCATCAATGCTATTGCAATCAATTCTGTGGCAATCCTTAAATAATAAGCAAGCTTCCTTAAATTTCAACTAATTCCATCAATCATAATAACTAGCAGCAAATCAAACATTGGAGGATCGCATGTATGTCACAGCTCAAAAAATTTGCACAAGAACTCATAGTTTCAAAAAAGTCTTTGTTATACAATTTCTGAAAATAAATTGCAAGAAAAAGAAACATAACAGATAAAACTATCATGATGAAACAAAAGTAATGGATAAGCATTTAAACCTCAAGAAGAGACCTCTCACAGGAATCCAACTGTAACAAAGATTGCTGACCCTTTTCAGTTGAAAGAATCCCCTGTCAAGATGAACAAGACAGACAACTGTCAAGTTAGTATATTAGCTGCTGCTGGAAAGCAAACATATACAAAGCCTACAAGAAAGGTCATCATATTTCACTTAAATTGTATAGACTATCCGAATCTACATCAAGGGGAAATGCAAATAAACTAACGACATGAACTGGATATTGTCTCAAATGTGTCTATTTTACTATTTACTCATAAGGCCCTAAAGTCTATGTAAATCACCATAAAATTGAACAATCACGTATTAGACCTTCTAAAGAAGTCCAGGTTACGGAGAGGGCATTGAGTTTGTGATTTCTGGATTTGAATCTAAAATCAAAGTTAAACTTTCGTGCAACATAATTTTAGACTCCTCATAGATTTGAAGTTATAGGGCTCAATTTCCATCAATAGTGTGCTAATTGTGGCATTGACATAATTTCATTATTCAGTTTAATCCAAAACGTTTCTCAATGGTATATGAGAAATTGAAGTTGGCCCATTTGTTGCTATTTATATTTACACAATTTAGAACCAAAAAAAAATTACACAATTTACAGACATGAAAACCTTAAATGAATAGCACAAGCCTTGAACCTTATTAACTACAAACTTGACAAAAAGAATTTTGTTGAACAAGCCAACAGGAGGCGGTCAAAGTATGAGTGTGAGTTCAAGCATTATCTCACAATTACATTACAAGATTTAAAAAAGGCAAGGCATGTGAACGAGGATAGTATAAAATATTGAAGAGCTACACGTCCATAGGGGCAATATTTTGACAAGCTAACCCGTAAAGCTTGTGAAGCCATGTCAATCATCTCGACAGAATCATCCATTAGATACTTCTTTATGAGCCTCAGTAGTACAAAAAGAATTTCACTGGGCATTCCAGTATCCATGTGGACATTAGCATCTGCCCCAGCAACAGCCTTAACCATTCCAGGTACATGCACATGCCACTCCCCAGGAAGATGGAAAACTACCCGATGAGGATCACCAATACCAACCTGTAATTGCATAAAAATTGTTAAGCAAAAATGTTTAGCCCATCCCAGCAGATGTGTTTGATGCTCCAAGTCATATTTATTCGGAAGGCATGGATGCAGCAGTACCCTAGATATAAAGTCAGAGACCAAAGCTCCGAGATCATTTGTCTTATCCAAGCTGCATATCTTAACAAGATTCCAAGCAGCACGTAAAATTTCATTGTCTGAATCCCAATATGCATCTTTGAGAATATCATCACCATTCTCCTTTCCTAGATACTTTCCCTTTGTGGATATATTCCTATGCAAAGCTCTCAAACTGCAATAATGGTTGATAATTAAAGTTCTCATCATTTGTTAGAAGATGGGTTTTAACAATGGCCGAGACATGCACTTTTATATTGTAATCCAAGAAATAAATATACAAAACAAGTTAACTTCAAATAAAATTATGTCTAAAGAGGCAAGATTGCATCAGTAAGGTAAGGGCAAACAGAATCAACAAGAGTGCAACAAGTTAACACAAGGCAATAAGATTATAGTCTGACACGAAAGAAATGAGGTGCAACCGAGGGGTAGTCGTATTGGTAGGAGGTGGCTGCTTCCTATATCAAGAATAATAATAAAGATATGTTACTGTTGTAGATCAGTATTAATATCCGTATCAATCTGATTTGTACCAGCACAATTTGACAAGCTTTTCATGCAACTTAACTATCACAAAATGAAAACAGAAACAGATATAGCTCCAAAATATTTTAGTGAGTTCATAATTAATGAAGGTTAGATTCTGATGCAATCTGAAGTAATTATCAACTGACTACCTCATCTAAAAACTCAATTTGTTAAGAGAGGTGAATCATCAAATATTTAAATATGTCAACACTAAGCACTAACTAACATCAAAATTACGCGATTGATGTGACGAAATTGAGATCAGAAAGAAGACAATGGAAACAAAAATTACTTTTTATTAAGATGTCATTATAAAAATTGTCATAATAACTGTGGTGATAATTCTTTTGTCCGAAATTTTCAGAAATGAAATATTTTTCCCGATGAACCTCAAATTCAACAAAACAAATGCAAATTAAATGTCCATTATATGGGGAAGAGTTACATACCCACAAAGAAGTAATCTTGGGGGTACGTATAAAGATCTGTTCACAAACTGAAAAGGGAAAGATCAGAGTGGCATCAAATAACATATTTGATAACAGAAAAGGGTAGGAAGCAAAGGAATAAGGTAAACATGGACGGACACCCTTGGCTTACATTAAGCAAGTGAACCCTTGGCGAGTATGCCTCACATATTCTTTGGTGGAACTTTTGTATGTCATCAAATATGTCAAACTCAGGAAAGGGCTCTAACTCCTGAAGTAACATGTGACGAACCACACAACAATTGCAATCACAAGCAATGAAAGTAAGCTTTGAACAAAAGGAAGTAGCTTAAAATTACCCTAATGATTTTCCAAAACTATGAAATATACCCCAAAAAGAAAAAAAATCATCAAGTCATACCTTGATATATTCATAAAGAGATGAATCAGCATCAATGGTAAGCTGCTGAAGCAGCGATACCACTTGAGACAAAGTGGTGACAGAGAGATTGCCTCGAGATTCAGAAGGAAGGCAACATGCCACCAACTTAGAAACTAAGAACTGAACAGTAACACAATTGGGTTAGTGTGCAGAAAAGTATTTGTTAATGCGACAAAGAATAAGCTATGCTCTTACCTGAAGCTGTTCACCTAGCACTCTTGTAATCACCCCAGATGGGTTTTCTCTTGACCTCTTCAATAATTCAGAGATGATATAACAGCATTGATCAACCAAATAATAGCAGTCAATTAATTGACCCATCAAATGCAGAAGATAACTGCTCGAGAAAACAAGAAAAGTGTTAAGACAACTCAAATTGCGAAATCACATGGAATTTTTAAACAATTAGGAAAAGGAGGGCGGACAATCTGAATAGGAAAGGTCTTATTAGCATCTAATCATACCTCTGTGACTTTCAGTTGATGGATATAATGGCACTCAGTGACAGGAAAAAAACAATGTAATAGATTTTCATCTAAGGAAAAATTTGACCTGAATTGACGTAATACACTATAAAATATTCCATCTAAACAACAAACCAAATTTCAAGACCTCAAATTGGAAGTAAAGGAGTCACTGAAATGCTCAATATGGAAAACAAACAAGGGATCAGTCCTGTAGGAGTTGGTATATAAACAAAGCAATAAAAAAGAAAGGTAGCCTGCACTCAGCTCGCTGTACGTTGTTGCTATTATATCCAGGTATGGTAGTAGATATAAGTAGCAGAAAAATGATTCAACTGAAAAAATGAACAGGAAAAGATATTAAGGAAAAAGGCAATGGATCAACCGAAATTCCAGATTAAAGTATTGAATCCTAGGAATGTGGCAGGAAGCCTTAAAATGTTCAATTCATATTACATATCCTGATACGAGAGCCGGTTGTGACCTGTGACCTGCATTAAGTTTCACGCTCCCAGTTGTTTCCTGATTTTTCCGGCCGGGCGTGCAGGGTGTGTGTTGTCACCGTTCACATGGATTATATTACTAGACTACTTACTACCTTGAAAATACTGAGACAACCACCTCATTAACTAACTTTTAGGGTGAGCTAGGCCAAGCACATGTAACAATAACAAGCAAGGTGAGATGTCACCCTAACTTAGAAACTATATACACCAAAATATAACTCACAAAGCACTAAAGGATTTTGTTGAAGCTGCAATACAAGATATGCGTAGATTTTAATATATATGCATATATATATATATATACACACACACACACACACACACACATATATATATATACACACACACACATATATATATATATATATATATATATATATATGTAGAGAGAGAGAGAGAGAGAGTAGAGAAAGAGAGGTAGGGATTGGGGAGAGAGAACCAAATAGGATAAAGCTACATCATACTGCAATCACCTAATCCAGACTGTAGAGATGTATGAGAAACACTCACTTGAAAGTATTCGGAACAGTAAGTCTGCAACCAAGTAGATCAACAAGCACCTCAAATCCAGCTAAATGGTTACATTTATGCCGAGGATGAGCTGCAAAGGTAACTTTATAGTGCATATCAACAGTGAACTGCAGAATCATGGAATCAAATTATTAGATGACCGCCTGACTGAAGGCTCAAATTTTTAGGGAGGGCAGATATCATATATCTTATATATCTATCGCACACCCTCATGTGCAGGTCAAATTTTTGTGTCGAGCCTGCACATGAAGTTCTTTTTAACTAATGGGAAATATGAAACCAGTATCTCTTACTTTGCCTAGCTTTTGTTATATATTACAAATGCTTAAGTTGTTAGATAGAGAGATATGAAATATTTTAAATTTTAAATTTGAAATGATATGATCATCATTTCAAAATACAAAAACTTATGCTCAGAGCAATTACCATAAATACTCTGTCAGGTCGAAATATGTTAAGCTTGTCAACAAGGTTGGGACTTCTAGACTGATCCTCACTGCCAGAATCACCAAAACAGAGTTAGAAGTAACAATTTTGCGGAGAGATCAATGAAAAAACAAATGAAGGTACTGCACCTATCCAAAAATCCATCCACAACAGTTTGAATTGCACAAGCAACTGTATCTTTAGAGAAGAATGGAAGGGGTGGGTCCGAGACACTGGAAGCTAAAGAAAAAGTGTGATTCACAATTGAAACCTGCATAAACAGGGAGTTAACTATGAAAGTTCCAATAAAAAGTTCTTGTTGACAATATCATAACGGGAATGTAAGTAATTAAGCTAAAAGTCTCCAGTTTTTTTCTCCTTGCAACTTTGTTTTAAGTTTCAGCCATCGACGGCAAGTGTTGGTTCTTACCATATGTTTCCTTATTAGTTCATCTCTTTCATACTCAGATATTTCAGCAATCCGAAGAATAGAAGTTCCCAACACCGTAGAGCCCTTACTGCACCCAGTTTTCTTGCCGCAATGTAACGCCATACAGATTGAAAAAATGTGCACTAAGTGAGACTTAACTAAGTCAGCACAAGGCTTGCAAGCAACCTGAAAATGCAGATAGCGAATATTACAAATTTGTATCATCTGAAAAGCCAATGACTGGAAATGTTGAATTCCTAAAATCAAAATGATTATATTTAAAACATATAAGGCACATTGAATCAATTACCCCTACTGCCAGAGGTTAATTTCATTAATCATAAAACCATGCCTGCTAACTAAATATGCAACCGAACTACAGATTTGATGTTTCAGCATACTGAGCATGATATAGGAGTATAGTTTATTTTCCCAGTTAAATTGACCATACTTCCGGTAACTCATAGAGAATGCAGTTTAATATGTATGTCAATTCTCCTGGTGATATCGGAAAACAAACTAGAGCAGCACTGATTCAGCAGAAACTTTAATCAAATTGACCAAAAACCCCCAACCAGGGATATCTTTTATACAGCACAAGAATTTGAAAACAAACCCAGAACATTCTAAAGAGGGGTCAAAACTTTCTACCTTGGCAACCCACTTTATGTTGGACATGTCTTCCTGCAACATCAAAGCAGGCAAGAGCCACTGGCAACAATACTGGATGAAGTTAATTGGTTCCACATTCAAGACGTAAAGATCCCTCGTCTGTAAAATCAATTAAAACTCCAGTTTTTGGCTGTCTTTAACACGATATAATGATAGCCTCGGAAGGACGATATATTACATATTACCTCAACAAGTGCAGCTAAGCTTACGCCACAAGCAACCCAACCAAATAGAAGTGGTCCCATGAGCTCCTCCATGTACTGGAATAATTTGGATACAAATCAAATTTACATGAGACTCCAGCTAATAATTGTATACGTGTCAGATTACTTAACGGCATTCTAACTATTACCTTTGCCCTGTTTGTATAGCATAGTTTCATGGATAAACTATCAAGCACGGCAGAGACCAGTTCCCTGAATAATGATCAAGATTTTGTAAAAACGGGCAGGATTACTGACAGTAGAATAATTAAGCTATTTTTTTTCTTTTCCATTTTTTTTTCCTTATTTTGTGTTCTGTCTTTTACCTTTGACAGGGATCAATAGCAGCAACAACGCAAATCATGAAAACAGCCTGCATTTGAAATGAGGCATAGAAAGGTATAGTTATGTAGTTCCTTCTCTCTCTAACAGACAACACGATAAAGCTGTACTCTTAGTTGCATATATGTGAAGAATAAAAACATAAACTGATCCATGTAGAGTAAGCAGGTCTTAGATATCCAAGCAAAATTGAGTTTGATATATCAAGCAGGCATCGATTGTCCTAGACAAAGACAAACACCAGATAAAACGTAAAGCATCCTAAGCATAAAGCATCCTAAGCAGCATCAGCAGTTGCTTATTGTTAATATACTAAGTATTATTAATCTTCTGTGTATGTAAAACGTAAATAATCTCCAAGATAAATATAGAGAAACTAGAATGATAGGAAAAGAATCTTAATCCTATCAACTGTATGACACTAATCCTATCCAATGTAGACATCTCTTTCAACACTCCCCCTCAAGCTAGAGCAGATATATCAATCATGATGAGCTTCCGCACATATCTTGAACTGAGTAGCTCCCAACAACTTAGTAAACACTGGTTGTATGAGCCTCCACACCCAGCTTTTGCACCAGATGGAGCAACTGTTGTATGTTTCTTACTATGCCAAGTCTCTAAATAATAATGAATATCTTAAACAGCATACTGAAAATAATATCAACACTATAACCTGCACATTAAGTGTATATAATCTGAAAATTCTTTGACTCTATATGTTGGTGGATGAGGTGCTCAAGCTACAGTATGGGAAAATGATGGCCAAAGTAGGAAAAATAACTACCTGCAGTTCTATTTTCTCACTGTGCAGCACAAGATGCATCAGAGTTATAATTGTAGTTTCCACAATTGGACTAGGCTGTGGACCAGCAGCTAAAACTTCCTCCACGCTAACAACCTTTTCCCTCGAGGATGAAACCAACTTCACACCAAAATTTGAACTGAAACAACAGAGAGTTTAATGATTTGATTTTAAGATGCAAAAAAAGAAAGTACATATTGGAGTAATATGGAGTGGGAATTCCGCAAAGCGTATATATAAACCAAGAAAATCTTCAATTATGGTCAAAAAGAACTTAAGAATGAGAAAGCTTGCTGGGCATACCAAATAAGGTTGCAGAAACAGATGATGAGAAACATGCATAAATAAAATAAATATCACACAAGATTGCTGCTCTTCAAATCCTTTCATCCACAAATTGAGTCCAATTAGCACAAAAATTTTGATGAGTTGAAAAGAGTAGATTATGTGTAGGTTTACGCTATTCCCCTTCAGGGTATCAGTAGAGAGTTGACAGTGCCATATCATTATTTTATTCACAGGATAGGTTCAGGGAAAAAGATTTCATCTGGTGTCTTGCCAAGAGAATGTCGGATTGAAATTTTTGGATGGAAATACAATATATTATGTCCTTATTTTTATAGCTTACCATCTCTCTATGGAGCTCCCTCTTTTATGAGTTTGAAGTACAATACGGCTCAAGCATTTTGTAGGATTCTTTTCACTGACAACCCCAGTGCTTGGCACGTGGAAATATGAAAAGTCTTATCAGCACTTATGACTTATGAGATACAGCAATCATTTATCCTTGCGAGTAGATCGTACCATAATCCAGATTTTTAACCGTCTTTGTGAAATCCCAAGTACATCTTTATTTACATATCTTGTGACCCAACTTCTTCAATTGCTTTTGTATTGACAAGTACATCTGTCTGAACACAGTTGAAATTCACTTCTCTCTAACACATAACCTTTTAGGTACAACAGTTTCTAATAAGAGTTGAATCATAAGATAGGGGAAGAAGACCATAAAGGGGACAATTGACATGGAGATGATTCCCATGATAAAGGTTAGACTAGTACCAAATCAGCCTGAAGAGTACCTTAATATGTTATACTTGAACATAGTAGTAAAAGTTGGGGAAAAAAACTGCAGATAAACATTGTATACACATTACAAAACTATAAATAGTCAAATTGCAGGAAAGAAAAATGATACGCAGTCAAAATTAAGAAAAAAAAATCTGCAGCTTGGGCCTAAAATTACCTACCACACATCCTGGAAAAGCTCAAAATGACCATCCCATGTCTGGAAAAGGACACCAATCTCACGTGCTAAGCAAAACCTAACTCGATAATC
>JBBMKE010000003.1:15939868-15955160 GCA_037834125.1 Lippia alba
AAAAGCTCAAAATGACCATCCCATGTCTGGAAAAGGACACCAATCTCACGTGCTAAGCAAAACCTAACTCGATAATCGGGATCCCGGAGCAGCACAAACAGCTTGTCAATCATCAACTGGTTAAATAGGCAGCAAATTTTACATGCAACAATGAGCATTTTACACCAGTAATCAGAAATTAGCAATAAGAAAAGCAATGGTGTAAATATAATTCAGCCGTGTTAGAAAGATTTGTAGATTAAAAATATTAGTTTACCTGAGCAATTTGAGGTCTGAGTGATATAAAATTGCAGATGCAGTCAACAAGTTTAGTGCGATCAGACCAATCCAAGAAACTATTCTGAAAGACTTTATTCAACAAATCCCCAACAGAAATCCAGCACTGAAAGTAATTGAGAAATAAGTAAAAGAATACAATATTTTCTGTCAGGTGAATGTTTATATATGAAAAACAGAGCCCATACAGAACTAGATTTGTCATTCAGCATCAAGTAAAAGCACATTCTCCAACAACTAAGGACCCATCCATAATCATTCTATGAAGATACCAGAACGCAAAAAAAGATAGGTGCAAGAGTTCTGATTATAAGCAGCCATGGAGATAGAATACCAAGTAAATGGAATGAAGTCGAATAATTACAAACATGATCACGAAACAAAATGAGGATGCATAAGAGAAAGCAATTGCCATATATATACGAAATTCGAATTGACTACACCACATTTCAATGGCAACTCGTAATCTTAATAGTATGACAGAGAAACAATTTTTATTCAGTTTTTGAAGCTAACTCCTATGCTTCAATAATTTCTGCTTTCCATGATACAACTGGATGACATAGTGGAGGATCATACTACAGGTTAAAAGTTTGATCTATCTTTTCAAGACAAATCCCCTCCAATCAATGCTGTCAGCATAAAAACTTGAAATGGTGAGCATAATCAAGCAATCAACATGGATTAGAGTAATTTCTCTCCTGTAGTTTAGCCCAAACTGATTGGATGACCTACTTATAAACATATTATGAATTATGGTCCAAAATTATTGGGTGATCTACTCATACAAATATTAAAAATAGCGCAGGTATAGTCAGACAAGAAAAGGAGAAACTACAAAAAGCAACATTTTCCGGATTAAGCTACAGACCCCTGCACAATGACAAGAAAGATATCACGTTCATGCAACAAAACGAATATGTTTGAGTCTAACATTTTCCTCCCAATACACAATTCTAGCCACTTTGGCATCAATAATCATCTGTCATTATAATCAACCAATTTGTTGCAAAAGGCACTTGATGGGGATTGTGACAGCAGACATGCAGACGAGCCAAACTTGTTCATGAGAAAAATACACCACATAAAAAAATTTAGTATGCTTAACGAAGTGAACTAACTGGTGTACCTCTTCCGATACTCTCTCACTGGGCGGATGAGTGGCATTCTCATGCTCTCCAGCCCCATCTAACACTAGAAGGCTTTTAACCAAACGACAAACGCCACCAAGGACATCCGAACACTGGATCTTAAGATTCTCCCATATGTTAAGAGCCTTGATCATAGATTTAACCTGCAGAGGGCATGATTGACAAATTATACATGATCTTCAAAAATAGTTAGCATGTAAAACAGAAAAATGAATCATGCAAGCAACAAACCAAGAAGAGCAGCATACCAAATCTGATAGCTGTCCAGAAGACGGCCAGTGAGGATGCTCACAGAGAATGAACATGAACTTTTTAGAAACCTGCTTTAGAATTCAACTATAACAATTAATCAGCTGCATAAGATATAGTTGTAACACAATCTTGAAAGAGAAACGACGGAGGTTTAGCTGATGTACCGTTGGATCACTGTCTTTCTCCTTAAGGTTAAACAAAATTTCCCAAGTAACTGAAGGTAAAATTGAGAAAAATTTAGACATGATTAATAGGATTTCCTGTTTCTGATTTGCTGATGAAGTAAGAACACCAGTTGTCTGGTCACCATCAATAGTTAAACTATCCTCACTAGATCCATTATTCACATCCAACTCCATGTCCAAAATCAAGCTTTTATTGCTATTTAGTGGGACCGGATCATCAAAAGAATGGACATTTGAGAAGTCAGGAGTTGTTATTTTTGCACCAAGATTCTTTCTGCACACTGAACAACTTTCATACAGCTTTGCCAGGCTTTCCAACAGTTTTTCGGCAGACTGAATAATCCTAGGATATAATCCACCACTAATGTCATTTTTCACTGGCCATTTGCTAAAGAGAGGCGACTGAACGAAGCTTCTAAAAGAAGCCACTGTCAATTCTGTGTTATTGAAAATAGAGTTCAAGCCCACACAACCCGAAATGGTATCATTACAGGTTTTCTCAATAAATGAAATGGCATGGCCCAGCAATTCTATGAGAGAGCTGCCCAATTTGCAAAAGAAAGGGGAGATCTCCTCTTGAACCCTGATTAAGATTAAAAACAACATGTGAAGCACTGTGGCAATACCAAGGACAGAATGAAAATGCATCAACCACTAACAAGTAAGGACTTCAGTTCATAAAAGCAGAAGAAAGGACAAAGCTGAAAACTGCTCTTAAATTGTACAAACAAGACGCAACATCCAATTTATTATGATTCTTTTGTCATATTTGGCCCCAAGTTCACGATCAGATAGAGCTAAAAATGTATCATCTGTGAGCAGTCAGCCACAACTGATAGAATATGAATCAAAAACTTGAAGAAATAAGCAAAAAAAATGCGCCAACCTCGTTGAGTACGAGCAGTACATAAAATTAGATAGGAGAGCACATATGTTGATGAGTTCCGAAAGGAGCAACTTTTCAATTACGATATCCCTTAAATATTCCAGAACATATATTTCCAATTCATTGAGTAGATGATCTCGTAGCTGCCTGGGCAGACGTATATGTTGGTAGTAATCCAAAATATTGACCTGAAATTGTCCATTTTACTTCTGAGAATCAACCAACAAGACCAATATAGGGATTACTTCTGAAAAGAGAAGGAAAAAGGCAGTGAAGCAGCACCTTTGGACCAGAATTATTTTCAATTTTCGCAAGGAATTCCACTGAGCACTCAAAAAGTGCATGCACATTTTCCAGTGAGTTTTCCTCTTCCTATCACCAATAGCATTTATTATCCTATTAGAATGTACCATAACAAAGCAAATTCAGAGATTTAAGTGAAGAACTGAAAGAATATACCTTTGACCCTTCATCCGTTGATTCTGAAACATAGAGAAATGATGAAAGTCTTAGAGCCTCATTTATAAGAGGAGTAGAAC
This sequence comes from Lippia alba, assembly GCA_037834125.1. Classification (NCBI taxonomy): domain Eukaryota; kingdom Viridiplantae; phylum Streptophyta; class Magnoliopsida; order Lamiales; family Verbenaceae; genus Lippia; species Lippia alba. The sequence continues at coordinate 15,943,158 of JBBMKE010000003.1, forward strand.
CAACACAAAGAGCAAAAGCAGCAGCTGGTACCACAGCAATGAACCCCTCATTTAAAGATGAGCATTCCTACATGAGAAGACATCAGTCTGAAATCTAAATTGGCATTCATCCTCCTACCACCATCAACACACACATGAGAAAATGTAATTGAACTACAAGAAAGAGAAGAGTGGTGCTGAAAGTGTCTCACTTTCAAATTTTGCCAAACATAAGGTCTCACACTCCCGCGCCAACAGACAGTGTGTGGCACCTTGCACCAGAAAACTAAAGGTCTCTACATCTATTAGAGAGGTCTAAGAGAGATTTTAAAGAGCTAAAATCTATAAACTGTCTTAAAAGGAGAAGAATGTGGCGCTTGTAAATACAACTGATTCTAATATGAGTTCTCTTTCTTTGTTATCGCCCACTGACACAGACTATACAATCAACGTTGCATATACACCTTTTTCGTTGCTTTTGTGTTTGGATCGAACTTTTTCTATTTCTTTGTACAATGTGTCTCCACAGAAAGTGGAATTCAGATGACCTTACAACTTGTGAACATTAAAAATATTCCTTAACCATCATCCTCTAGACATCTATCACAATCAGAACTGATGTAACACAATAATTTGAAATGACTGTAGCCTTCTCATAGACGACATGCATACAATATTGTGCAAATTCAGTAAGTTGGAAGAGGAAAAGAGTGTGAGCATTTTTCAACATTCATGTTTATTCGCATAGAAGTGTTTGAAGAATTAAGCAATTACAGAGTCTGGACAAACCTTTGAGTTGAGTAAAGGCAAAACAGATTGTAAGATATTCTGTCGGAGATGTAAAGCATCCCGAGGATCACCCTAACAAGAGAGAAATTCAACTTCAAAGTTATATTAGGCAATTTTTGCAATATTTAAGCACAATGTAACACTTTCTTACCAATGCAATATCTTCAAAAGTCAAAAGAAAAAGGAACCTGGGCTACTGTCAGATTTAAGCATGCCTTTATTTACATGATCTTTAGATTCTGAATCCTTTACCTATCTTTCTGGATTTAAAAGTATGCTTAGTGACAGAATATCGAGCACACTTAGCCAGAATGTGAATTCACACATAAACATTTTCTCCAAGCACTCATAGAGAACAGATATTCCAGATAACCAATGGGATTAGAGGACAAAACACACTTTTAGATAGTCAATATGTTCCTCCATTTCTTTTCATAGATAGAGGAAAAAAAATGGTACCCCAAGAGTTTATTACTATTTATACTAGGGCAATATGTTTCAAATTTATATTTGTCTTAAAAAAAAAATTCCATTCAACCTTATACGACAGACACCTTAGAAAATTTCTGATAGATTCATGCATTGGCAGAGAAAATGTATGAAAAACAATATTGACATTTAATCAAACTAAAGATTTGAAACCAAATTTACAACGTTAATATGCATAAAAGAGTAGGATAGGCCTGAGAGTGTAACCTGAGAAGCTCTCCTGGAAAAGTAGCACAAGATGAAGCATAAAACAGACCTGTAAGATTATCACAATAAATGTTTCAGAGAAAAAGTTGATCTGTAAAAAGTTCAGGATGGTAAATAAACATTCTTTATCATGACAACTCCATGATGAAAGCTAAATAAATCAATGATTGGTCAGAACTGTCAGTGGAATATGTGAGCTCAATCTGAAGAACCAAACAGCAACTTAGTTACTATATTTACGTACCAGGAGGAACAGGAAGAAAGAAAAAAACTTCTACACGCTTATTACCTTCACCAAGGGGTGCAGAAAAATCAGTGACAGATTATGGTAAAGTATCGTCATTCAGAGCTTTAAACTTTTTATAAATGCTCTTAACGTTAACATTTTCCTTGCTAGCAGAAGTGATATAGTTGTAAGTTGCACCAGTGGTGATCTCATGGAGAAGTCTTCTTCAAAATTTGTTCCAAAAGAAAAACCATCAAACTAGAAAGAAAATCGGTGCAGTAAATTGCACCAAACACATCAGGAAAAGAAAATAAAGCTGCAACTTGTACGAGTCTAATTTGGTTTTCAGGAAACTATTTATTAAGAGAAACAACTCCTCAAAACCAATTAGCCAATTTCAAGATACTCAAATTAATCATATCTCATGGAGGTACATACTTCTGGAAAAAATGGCAATTTTCTTATTCTTGCAATGAATCCGATCCAACACATTAAATGGAAGAATCACATATGGCTCTATAGTCTATACCTCTCAGTTCTCCGCAATGAGAAGTAAGAAAGAAGCAATACAGTAAAGATAGAAAAAATATTCCTTTAGTTCATGGAAACCAAATTGGAATGGGGTATTCCCCTACATTGGGCTCAGAGAAACATTAACTTTACTCTTCCTAATGACCAAGTTCTCAAACATTTCATAAATTTAGAAGTGCAGAAAGCATTATACATTATACATTATACATGGCACCAGAGCTATGCAAGTCAAACCTGCTAAAATATGAAGCCAAAATTGGTAGGTTGATTTAAAATCACCTTTTGTATTATTTTAAGTAATAGACCACTAAGGAAACTAATCTATCAAGGAGTGATTGTACAGACTCAAATACATCAAGTTCAAAGATGAAATAAACATTTCAACGATTCCCCCAAAACAGCAAGAACAGAGACAATTTTCAAAATGACATAAATCCACAAAATAAGTAAAGAAATCAAGAACGACACATAGGACATAAAAGTACAGAAGTGACCAGCAATAATACACCATGAACAGCAACACAATGAAGTCAATGTGCCAAGTAGTATGTAAAGCAGCATATATGAGACTGTAAATGAGAACAAAAATGAATTTAATGTGCCAGTAGCATGTAAAGCAACATCTATGTCATATGATACAGTAAATGAGCCAATTCAAAAATGCGGACCACTCACATTGAAGGTGGGCGTTTAAACACTCGAAGATCCCATATCTCAGGCAGAACAACAAAAGAATCTTTTGTATCCTGAAAATCAATAGAACTAGGTTATTTAATGCATCAGAGAATATGTATATCAATGACAACAAAAGCAACAGTTAATATGATCTTACACTCAACATAATATTGCAAACGAGCATAAAAGCAGCATCAACCTGCACAATGCTGGAGCATCAGAAACACAATAACAACTGGAGTTACAGGTATCTTAGAGGCTTTATGAGAAAAATAATTGCATGTCAAATCAATTATTAGTAATTGAACTATCTTGCAATTCTAAAAGGGGTCTGTTTTAGTATAAAGTCATGCAAAATGGAAGGGCCCTACCCATTTCATCATTACTTCTCATCATAACAATTGTCCGCGTAACATTCAACAAATTGACAAAGGGGTCAAGAAAGAAACAGCAAATACTTTCACATGAACCAGGTGACTATTTCCAGAGAAATACGTACAATAGAGTTTTCGCTAACAAAGGTAGGCAAACTGCGCATCAGACAACTCCATATCACATGCCAACCTTTCTCAATCTGCAAAAGCTTAACAAAATCAGATAATTGAAGACAAAACAAATTCAAAAAGTACCAGAAGGCTGCAAAATTGCACAGAAAATGCCAATCATCAAAAAAACAATTAACACTGCATCAAAACTACTTAGTTTCTCTACTTGGCTAGACAATAGTTACACAAGAAAGCATAGAGAATAGAATTTAGAAAGTGAGATCAAGCTGTTTTGCAGTGAAAATACTTTCTTTATACTTCAGACAGTAATTTCATTTTTCTTTCTAATTTATTTACTTTTGCCTCTAGTGGATCATAGGATACTCAACTTCACTACTCGAATACATAATAATGTTAACAATGGCAAGTAACCTGCATCTTCATTTCAGAAAGGACTAGTCACTATCTTACTAAGCCTATAACTTAAACAACATACATCTCATTAATTATATCGTATGAAACAAACTAATTACAGAAACTGAGATATATATATATACATCAAATAATGTTGCATACCTCATTCTTGAGGAAAGAAGACTTAGGTGAGGATTCTGCACTTGGAGAAGCAAAAAGTAGCAAGGAAGAAAGTCTTAACAGACTCCTATTAAGAAATTCATTGTGGGAAGAAGACAAAATAGTGATAAAATGAACATGAAAAAAGAAATTTGAGTAAGATGTGAGAATTTAATTTGCAATTTGGCTTTCAGAACGCAAATGATATCCAACAGGATGGACTCAATAGAGTGACAATAGTGTGAAAATTTGACCGATGCATCATACCGTAAAGTCCAGAAAAGACCTTCACATGAATGCTCCAAATTCGCATTGTTTATAATCCTGTGAAGGACAATACACAGGGAAGAAAACGTAATACATCAGAGAAATGAAAATAAAAGCATCCCAAAACAAACTCAATGATAATGTCCAAAAGACAAGTTTGCATTGCTGCACACATTTAACCAAACAAATGACAAATGAACACATGAAACTATGACATGTGTAATATTGAAGCAGAAGAAAGAGATTTGACAGAGGAAAATAAGCATCACAGCTGACCTCAAGGTTTTGGAAAAACAGTGCATCCACAACACCATAACGATGATGATGAGAAAAGAGTACAATAATTTGTTGCCATTGAATGAATATTTATTATGGAACACACCAAAAACCTTCATAAGAAATCAAGCAGATATTACCTTTCAAAGTTTGCAGATATGCTTTCAAGCCAATATGTGTAGAGGTTTTTATTCAAGCGAGTCGAATAATTATGGATAAGACAGCCCAATGTAGCATGCCTGTTGCATAAGCAAATTTCAATTTAAACCCAAGATCATTCATAAACAAGCTACTAGCTCATGGAAAAAAATGATGAGGATGAATCTCATTCTTATATTTATGATTATCAACCCTTTTTGTTCATTCTCTCCTCTTTTAATCATTGCTAATTTCTTTACAAAAGTTTTTTGAAAATTAGCATCACACTCTGCAAAGGCTAAGGTACTGAACTTGATTGAGTTAAAGATAGAAATTCACATATTACAATATATGCAGCTAATGGGAATCATCGCGTAACAGGTACAATATAGTTTTTTCCTATAAAAGTTCAAAGGTATGCTACTATTTACCATGACCATTTCCCCTCCATGAGCCGTTCTTTTATCTGGACAACAACATGCTCTCGCCTGGATCTTTTCTCAGCAGGTCGTTTTTTGGGTGTATTAGTGCACATCTGGAGAGTGAAAAACATTAGTTGGAGAAGATTATCAACAGCAGAAGCAACCCATTTGCTCATATTGGTTCAGTAAATTGGGAGGTTTAATATTTCCTAGTACATGTATCGAATATTAGATAGATCTGAAATCATTTGAAAAATACGACTTCAGCTATGACCTATGAGAAGGAGTAGCTATTGCATGCCGAAGCAAAAGATAACCCAATTGAAAATAAACTTTAAATTGAGAGGTCCAGGAGATTCCTCGACAAAGAATAGTCATCACGTTTTGATACACAGCTACATGCATGTACAAGAGAATTGAGCTTTAGAAGGCACAGCAAATTAAGTTCTGCAGTATGTACCCGGCAAAAGACGAGGGCTGCAAGCCCCACCATGCTGTGCTGCGAGCTTGTTAAGAGTCCATATTTTTCATCACTGATTGAATCACTCATGAATATAATGTCCAGGAATATGACAAAAATGGGAACCAAACAGCAATTTAGTGATGCAGAACTTCTAACCTGGGCAAATTGGCACTGGAAGTACTCATTTGATCAAGCTCCTTGGTAACTACATCCAGAAGTTGTTCAAGTAAAGCAGTGCCATCAACCACACCCCTAGTTAGATTGACTTGCAACTTCACATAGCAAACAAGTGCATCCTAATAAAGCAACACCAATTAGGGGAGAACAACAAAAAATTTTATTGAATAATGTGCTTGGCCTAACTCAGCCCTAAAAGCTAGCTCAAGAGAGGAGGATTGTCAAGTCATTATATATTGATCACCACATCTTTGTACTTGCGATGTGGGATATTTAAGACTATTGAACTCAAATCATACAAAAATCAAAAATTGCAGTACAGTACAACAGAGACACCTTTAGACTTCTATCATGAGTGACAAACCAGCAGGAATATACAAACTGCTGTACTGCTTCATGAATTTCCAGGGATTTGCAACCCAAATTTGGTCCATCCCTTAACAAGTATGTATTGATGCACTCAATAAGCTTCCGCGAAACTTTTCCTTCATCCCTGCAGCAAGAGGAAAGAAGTATTTGACTGAATTATTATTGCAAGAGCTCTACCAACTGTCAAAAAGATGAGTGAAAAGAGCAAATATGAAACGAGGGGAAATCAACCAATATCTTACCTTACATGAGAAAAAATTCCAACAAAACCCTTAATCATATCTTCCCGAAGTTCATCAGGAATATCTCCTGGAGGATTTTCAAGAAGAGACTGAAGTGTCAAGGTGAAACGGAAAACCTCCTCTTTGGGATTTAATTGGCAAAATTTTTCTGCACTCAAGCTTGTTTCCACTTTCTCCATGTATAGAAGTACAAGATCTATCCATATTGAAGGGCGATCACAATTTTGTAAGTATCTGGTCCTCTAGAGGAAAGGCATATGCAAAAGATAGAATGACAACAGAAGTGTACTCACTGGAATAAATGCGTTTCCGCATGTGGAATCGATATTCCGTGACAGCCAAAAGATGACGCAAGATAACACCATACTCAGACTGAAAGCCAGGAACATCCTTGAGGACATCCCACACATGATTGAAAAGTAGTCTAACCACAGGTAAGAGAGGTCGATTTTTACCTGCAAACAGACAGCAAATAACGTGAAATTGAATTGACATTCATGATCAGCTCATCACTCCTGTTCTCTTTCCAATGTCAACATCAAAGTTGGCTATGTAGAGTAACCTCAATAATTAAGTCAACTTCTAAACATCTGTGAGCAAACACATCAAAATTCATCCAAGACCAAGAATAAGTTAGCCTTTCACTTCACAAAACTCACACGACTGACTGGAAAGCTACTCGTGCATCTTAAGCAGAAACTTCAAACACTAACCAGAAAATCTATCATCCTCAGCTCGCTGCACGACAATCCGAAGAGTTTTTGCAAAATAAAATTTTGGCAACCTCTTCTTGCTCGAGGAAATCTCCAGCGATACACATTGTATCAACATTTTGACAAGAAAAGCCCAGCTCTCAGCTGCATGAGAATAGGTTATTGCACACTGAATATCATCACAACAACTAAAAACTTAAATCAACTGCACAGTATGCTTACAGTGTGGAATTTCATTAGGTTTAAGCAGTGAAGACTTTTCGGACAAAAATTTACAAAATTGAATAGATTTCTCGCCTTCGAGCCATGTATTTAGTAATTTAATCCCCTCCTGCAAAACGAAAAGAACTAAAAACAATGATATATACAGTAGCACAAACAATAATAGCACAAACAATAATAGCACAGACAATAATAATTAACTTTGAATTGTGATATAACTATCTTTATGCTATAAAATTATCTGTAAAGACATCGAAAGCCATGATAATAAAAGAAATGATATTGGAATCATATGGAATATGTTCGTAATCAGAATTTCATAATCATAGTCAAAGGAGAAAAAATAAAAACTATTTCGTTCTCATCATTTCCCATCATATCAAAAGTGCTAAAATATCCTAGTAATGAGTTATGATGACATAACCTCGCTATTTTAAACCAAAGCAACCCCGTAAACCTTTCTAGAACATGCTGTCAAAATTCATTTCAGATATTCGCAAAATGAAGGTTGCCCCCAAATAATATAATTTACGAAATTCTACACTTTCCGTTTATTCCTAGTGCAGGTAAATACTAGAAGCAGAAGGATATACAGTGAATGGAGCTTCGTTTCCAGCAATACCAAAATAACACAAAAAGTTTATCGGAAGCAGCCTGCTAGCTTCCTCAACGAGCACCTCCCCGCAAAATACAAAGCAGCCCACAACACAATCACTCTGATTCGACTTTGTAACAGACCTTAACTTAGAGAAATCAAAATTTCATTTACCAAACACATGTTTTAACCAATTTACATCATCTTCACTGGACCAAACTTCAAATTTAGCTATTCCACGGCGTGGAAAAAATCGAAAAATAAATTATAAAACGCAGTCAGTTTCAGGTTATTGTTTACATCTCGAGCTTTGGCCTTATCGGAGGAGAGCTTTGAGACGATCTCCTGAACGTCCCTGGAAGTTACCCTCTTCATCATCTCGGCAATTTCAGTATCCTTTTCCGTCGAATTCTTCAACGCAGATGAATCAATAAGCTTCTACTGTGAATCGCATTCGAATTCATAGATGGAAAATTGGAGAGAAATGAGGAGTTCGACCGAGAAGTGGAGTAGTGGACTGAGAGAGACTTCGTCATTGGAGGTTTTGGAGGCAATTCAAGGGGTTTAAGAGAGAGGGAGAGAGGAGAGAGAGAATACTCATATGGAAGAAAACAAAGCGTGTTTTCTGGATTTGGTTTTTTGTGCGTATTTGGAACTGTAAAAACTGTAGGATAATAGGGTATCTTATGCAGCAAAAACGGGTTTTTGCAAAGTAATATATGATGCACTGATGCGTCTGCATAAGAACGGGTTTTCGCAAAGTAATATATGATGCACTGATGCGTATATGATCATATAGACATAATGCTTGCATAATGCGTGCACTTGGTCTACCTTTTTTTTTATGAGTGTGTTTGATCCTCAAAAGTTAGTTAATGAAGTGAGGATCGTTTTGCACGTTCGGACCTGAACAATCGGGAATTTATTCGGGAGGTGAGAGTCACCTTGCATTCAAGTTTATATTTAGCTCAATTCACCTCAAAAGTTAGCTAATAAATTTAAAGCTACATTGCATTTATTAGCTAACATATGGTTTGATGTTTTAGTTATTTATGTCATACCTTCTCTATTATGTGAAATTGACAAAAAAAACTCTGTGTTATTAGGAAACCTGTATTTTTAAAATATTTGCATGGCGAACTCTGAAAAATTATGGCGTTCATAAAATAATAATTTTCTCTATTTATTTGATGCGAAATAACTAATTTAACCTTTTATATTTTGATATAGAAGATCATCTCACATCTCTCTATGTATCTTTTTTATACTTGTTTATTTGGTTGTTCATGTAAAATTTTTTTGTACATAATTTCGGTGCATATAAAAAAATATTGAACAACATAGAGAGATTTTAGATGATGTATATCAGAATATAAAAAGATATATTAGTTATTTCGCATCTGATTAATAGAGAAAATAAGTGTTCTACCAACACCAAAAATTTTCAGAGTTCGACTTGCAAATATTTTGAAAATATAGTATATTAATTTTCGTAACACATAATTATTTTTTTGCCCATTTCACCTAACACAGGATATGGTATAAATAAATAACTCTTTGATATTTTTCTAATTTGGAATGTTAACAGTGCGACACTATATGGATAGTCGGATATAACAATATAAATGAAAAGTGTTGGACCTAATATTTGACACGAGTGCCCAACACAGTAAAATAATATTTTTAAATAGGTTGGTGAACTGAAGGTGTCAATATATCCAGATTGGTTTTATTAAGATTTTAACATTTTCAACTAATTAAATAGTTGAGTGAATTAAACACGGGATAATCTTCTTTTTTTTAAAAGGAAACTGGCAAGAAGCCGTAGGATTTTTACCGAGGCTCCTACCTTATATATAAACCAACCAACAGAAAATAGGAAATACAAATATTCATGATCCAAGTATTATAAATACAGTGGTGCCCTCGCAAAACAACAAAATTCATTAACTTCATAAGGGCAAACTCTTCAAAAGGCCTAGAATTATTGATCCTAACCACCAAATCAGGAGATATTCGCATCATGTGGCATTCTATCATTAAATGGCCCATCTTGCAAAACGTGTTAATCAGATCATCCGTTGGTCTCTTCCAGATATGTCGAGTCTTCCCGGCAGTAGCGATGGGTGTCAATGTGGCACACATCTGGCAGCGGTTAATTGTATATGCTTGTCGCTAGCGTCCGCAGGGCTACATGTTTTTTGTTAGTGTCGGACAAAATATACCAAGTAACCGTCAATTGCATAGTTGCAAACTGGCCAAAGTATAAGACCATTGTCACTCGAGATTTTACTTTGATGAAGCTCCTGCATATTCAACCAACTCTCGGCCAAGAAAAGATCAGAGGCAATATGAATGCTCAAAGTCATGTTCCACCAAATTATAATAAATTGATTAACCTGTAAGTGGCATGTGGGAGCCCCATAGTTGATTGTCCTCTTATATCCATCATTATTATCAAAAGCCATCGGCTTGTCCAGCTATGTTCCTTACTGCACTGCATCATAGAACCCAATCTCCTCGTACCTGTGCCTTGCATTTTATTATTCCAAATATAACGCCACATCTTCCTATAGTTAACCTGAAAGCAAACAACATTTCTCTTCAAGTTTACACAAGAAAAAAAAAAACATAGTGAATCCTATTAAAATTTCTCAACCTCCACAACGTAATATGAGGTAAGGTTGTGCCTTTTGAACAGCACAATATTATCTTGAATTGTTATACTTCCTGATGTTCCTCTTTTAAGAATAGTTATAACGAGTTCCGCATCAACTTCCACCCATAGCTGTGTAAATTCCAATGTTGCATGTTATTGCTGGTTAACTTTTCATAGTCCGACTCGTTTTATAATGGATCGAAGTTCTTATATCGACCGTTAATGCATAGGATTCACTGAATAAAAAAAAAAATAAATCTGAATTCGAATTGGAAATGTGAGTTGATAATCGAATATAAATGCTATAGCATGTACATTTATCGATATTGAATTAACGTGAAACCGGTTTAAATCGGATTCGATAAAGTTCATTCTTGCTTAATTGTAAAATTTAATTATTTAAAACATAAATATCAATATATAATAGTTACCCAACAAATAACATATGATTAATTGTGTTAATTTATTACGTGCTAATTTAAAACCATTAATAAAAGATGACAATATAGTATATTTTTAAGATAAATAGTAAAGATGTACTATTCTATAAAATTTAACTTTAATTAAATTTTCTTAGTTTTTTCTATTTATAAAATAAGTAATTTCATGAAATATCATAAAAGGTTGGATTCGCAATTTTAACCGTATATGATTAATGGAATTCTCTATCAATCCAATATATTAAAGTCTCTTTAGGCGATTCGGTTGACTCGATTTATAGAAATGAGATATAGGGAAAAAATTATTCAAAATTTAGATTGAGATTGGGTTCAAATCCACTCTGTTGATGGTCTTAGTTCAAAGTTCAAACTACTTAATTATGTATTTGTTTGAATATTAATTATTAGCTTAGCCAACAACTCAATGGGCTGATGAGCTGATCTATTCGTCATACTTTCTGGCCCAATTGACATTACATTAAAGACTAAAATTACACTCCAATGAACGTGCAAAATAACGTAATTTAATAGTGTGTGAAATTTTAAACCCAAAATCATATGTATTAATTACTAGTGTATTTAACAGCGCAAGGCGTGGTAATCTATGCCAGTTATATTACTAACTATAAGATTGTGTTATATATTTGTATTTGAATCATGATACACCAACTTGCACAGAATAACTTGCAGAGAAGTAGCTTTCTTATATAAGCTTATAAAATAGAGTACAAAATATATTTCCACAAGAATTTCTATTAAAAGAGCTACAAAGCACTTGGAGTTCTAAGTTTATCAAGAATTTCACCAAATATAAATAAACTTTGAACACATGAACAATTTGAGCCCAGATAATCATTGAACTACTAGCAACACCAAATTGCGCTGCTGCTATTGCTTGATTCCTATCATTCCACTTCCTTGCCTATAGCTTCTGCTGCTGCTATTGCTTGATTCCTATCATTCCACTTCCTTGCCTATAGCTTCTGCTACCATCTTCGTCTCTTCCATGTCTAGAACCCATAAATACTTTCAACAGATTACACATATTATTGCAAGTAAATGATCT
>JBBMKE010000003.1:16009183-16020254 GCA_037834125.1 Lippia alba
CACCAGTGTTCTCCCCATCATCATCATCTTCATCTTCGTGCTGTTCTCCAAATTCTTCTTCTCCTCGGCTTATTAGGAAGCCAAGTGGGCTCATCAGAGTTTTATCCGGCGACGACGCGTCGTCATCGTCGGTCCTAAAAAGGAAGAGGCCGCCGAGACTGGATATTCCGGTGGTGGGAAGGGACATGGCGGAGAAAGAGACGGCGGTGGAGGAGGTGGTGGAGGAGGAGGGAGAGGGGTATTCTGTTGTTTGCAAAAGGGGGAGGAGGGATCATGGGATTGAGGATAGGTGCTCTGCTGTGATTGGGAAAAATCAGGTAATTCTTGTTTCTTGTTTTTGTGTAAGTTATGTTGATTCTTGGATCATGAATCTTTTGGTATATTTATTTATTTTTGCAAAGTTTTCATGAATTTGGGGGAAAAATGGAATCTTTATTATGAGTCTATGAATTGTAGAACTGCTTGAAGAGCTAAGAGCCTAAGATGGTAATTGTTGAAGATTTTTACATGTTTTCAGGCATTCTTTGGTGTGTTTGATGGGCATGGAGGCTCAAAGGCTGCTGAATTCGCAGCTGAAAATTTGGAGAAGAAGATCATGAATGAGCTTCAAACGAGGGATGAAAATGCTGATGATGATGAGATTAAGGAGGCTGTGAGAAGTGGTTACTTGAGCACTGATTCTGAATTTCTCGAGAGAGATCTTCGGGGTGGAGCTTGCTGTGTTACGGCATTCATCAAGATGAGCAATCTTGTGGTGTCGAATGCTGGTGACTGTCGGGCCGTTGTCAGCAGGGGTGGTGCTGCGGAGGCGCTCACTTCTGATCACCGCCCTTCTAGGGAAGATGAGAAGCACAGGATTGAAGCTCTGGTAATGAGCTATATCTTTGTCAATCTAGTTTATTTGCATTAGTTTTCTTGAGGTTTGGCGTAATTACAAGTAGACCTCCTTATATATACGGTTGGTACCTCCCATCTAGTATTGTTAATTGTCTGCTGATGGAGACGATGAACATGTAGGGTCTACCTGTAATTACTCAAACTTGAGGAAAGGATGACACGATTAACCCTAAATTATATGGAAATACTTATATTTTAATGATTTTGTAGGACGGTTACGTGGAATGTCGTAATGGGATTTGGAGAGTTCTCGGATCTTTAGCGGTTTCTAGAGGGATTGGAGATCGACATCTTAAGAAATGGATTACAGCGGAGCCGGAGACTAAAGTTCTCAGACTTGAATCTCAAGACGAGTTTCTTGTCCTCGCTTCTGATGGATTATGGGACAAGGTAATAGTTCGAGTCATGCGTTATTATGTCTTTATTCAAATATTTTCAAAACTATGTTCGTTTCGTCTATCTTTGGGTATTGACTCGATAAGTGATTGCTATTCAGGTTAGCAATCAGGAGGCTGTGAGTATGGCGCGCCCTTTATGCACGGGTACGGAAAGGCCTCAGCTGCAGTCGGCGTGTAGGAAGCTTGTTGATCTCTCTGTTTCACGAGGGTCTACGGATGATATAAGTGTGATGATCATTCAACTGGGGAAATTTTGTTAAACTGTTATTTCTAGGAGTAGGAGAGATTAATCTAAGTTAGTTGATGGAAGTATTGTCATTCTTTGATTATTTGGGCTGTGTTTTGGGGAGCCATTTTTTGGTTATCCCTAATTGACTAATTCTTTTTAGCTTTGACATCTGATGATGACCTAGAGTCTGTAATTATAATAGTTATGCATTTTCCTAAGTAATGAAGATTTGTTTTCTACACACGTTTACACGTGTTGTTTTTGTGCGCTCGTAGCATTAAGGCATATTATAGCAAACACGACAAGTCGCCTTTATGGACAAGGTTTGAAAACATGCCTAATGAGCACCCGAATAACAGACAACCAAATGAGGGACTAAACTCGAAAAGTAAACCTAGCATGACAACTATGCACAATCTTCATAATCTTGCACGCTCCAAGCATGAACAACAAAAGAGATGATATTTAGCAAGCACAGAGATTACTGATCCCGATTATATATTAACAAGAAATGCTCGTCCTTAGTATACAACAGACGATACAAAGGCGTACATAACTAAAGTACAACCATTATTCTAGTATGATTAGTAAAGTATTTGATGGCATTTATACACATCCTCAAGCATCACCAGCTTTAGCATTGTCGATCCCGTTTGATTTGGAACGCTTACCCTCATAATCTTTCACGGCAGCTTTTATCGCATCCTCAGCAAGCATGCTGCAGTGGAGTTTCACTGGCGGCAGAGCAAGGTGTTTGGCAATTTCACTGCAAACCCATAGTCCAAAATGAAGATTCAGATATTAATCAGATTTTAATGTAAAGGCAATTGACAGGAACAGCAATTTTATGTCGATTGAAAACTGTCAAAGAAAATAAAAGAGATACAAAAAGAAATAAGGATCATATAGAGCCATAGAGGAAAACAGGATTGAATATCAAAAAGGAATAATTACACAGACATACCCTAAGATTTCACATAATTACACCAACTTCCCTTAATGTTCAAGAATTTACAAAAACTTCCCCTTCCAAAGAATTTATGCCTACATCCTGATTGATGAATTCCTGATGATATTACATGTAATTTTCTATAAATACTCCATTTCATCCTTGACAGTTACCAACCAATATTTGAACTTAAATCTATAATAACATGCATACAGAAAAACTCAAGGTATACTAGGGGAAGTTTTTGTCATTCCTCAAGCCTCCAGAACGAACTCTCAGGATATGCTAGTGTAATTATCGCAACCAAAAAATATGAGGTGAAGCAAGGACAGCGATTCGACTTACGTGTTCTTGATCGACAGGACTTCCTCCATTTGTTTACCTCTCACCCATTCTGTGGCTGAAAAACAACACAAACACAAACACGAATTGCTTCAGCAACAGTTCATCCTAAAAAGATGCAAAGAAATGAAATCTTCACAACTATAGGAACCAAATTCACGCATATCTAACATTCAACACATGATCAAACAGATTCTTCTCCAAATATGTGATCTTGACGAAGATATTTATGATATTCGCAACAAATCACCAAACATTTTCAACTCTAAAACTCTTAAACACATCAAATTCCCAGCTCACTAATCTCCATATTACCAAATTAAACCAGAAACAAACAAAAAAATTGACCTCAAATCAGCTCAAAATCCCACATCAAACAAGTTGCTAACAAAGAAATCAAACAACAGAAACATAAATCCAAACCAATCCCACATCGAAAACATACCTACAGAGGAAGAAGCTATGGCGGAACCACACCCAAAGGTCTTGAAACGAGCATCAACAATCTTCCTCGTCTCATCATCAACCTTAATCTGCAACTTCATAACATCACCACAAGCAGGAGCTCCAACAAGACCCGTTCCCACACTCGGATCGTTCTTCTCGAACGATCCCACGTTCCTGGGGTTGTTGTAGTGATCAACCACCCTCTCGTGGTACATGCGCAGCGGCGGCGGCGCCGGCGGAACTTGGCCTAGAACCCTGTTGGCTACGTGCCTCAACATTTTTGGGATTGGAATGGATAGGATTGAATTCGTACATGCGTTTTGGATTACTTTTTGAGAGATTGTTGTCCCATTTTGTGGGAATCGGATTCGGTTTTAAAGCTTCTTGGGATGGCGGTGACATGTTTCGTGTTTGAATTTGTATCATACCCTTTTGAGAAACTTCTTTCTTTCTTTTTCTTTTTCTTTTTAAATGCAATTGATCATATAAGTTTTTTATTTAGACAATTTAGTGTTATCGAAATCTTTTGCAATCAAATCTTATAACTTTAAAAAGTTTATAATATTGGTTCGATTTTTTCGAAACATTAATTTATCCTGAAAAATATTTACGTGGTAGCCACATTAACGATATGAATTGAAAAAGATGACTGCTTTTAATAAAATATTGATTAAATTCGTAAGTTTTTTACTTTGATAAATTTTGTCATGTTCAGTTCATATTATTCTTTATATTTACAATTTGACAATGTATATCTGATTTTCACAGAAAAATATTTTCAAGCAAAAATCACACATGTATTGCAAAATTTTAGAATTTATAGGTTTTAATCGCAAATAATAATGCAAATAAAATTAAATTTGCCAAATAATTTTATTTTTTTAGTTAGCATTTTTTTTAATTTATTAACTCACCATCCCCTTCCTAAATATTTTTTTAATCCTCTTCCTATTTATATTGCGGAGGGGAAAATTCATAATCATCCTTATGTTTTCAATACAATTTCAAAATATTTCCTATGATTTTAATTTTACTCAAATTAATCCTTTAGGTCATTTTTTATTTATTATTTTTGGTAATAATATATAAGCGGACTAAAATACCCTTTATCTATTTAAGTATAAAGATAAATAAATCACCCTTAATATCTCGAACACCATCTTCACATATTTCTCAAATTATAAAAAAAAATAGAAACTATTATTTTTTAATTAAATTAAAATTGAGTTTAGTTAAGTTTTAAATTTACAAAAAAATTTAAATTCATAAAAATACTATTATATGAACTTGGAATGGGACAAACAACCGAGCTATAATAGTTTAAAAATATGTTATGAAATTGGTCATAAACAGGACATGCAACAGAAGGATTTATGAATTATGTTTGACTAATAGATATTGACATTAATTTCTAACTTATCTTTTATTTTGTTTGATTATGTTTTGATTCTTTAATTTATTTGAATTTGTAGAATATTAACTATCATATTCTAAAGTTTTTCAAGTTATATAAATGATAGAAATTTAAAAATTGGAATCTGATATGGCACAAATCTGGTTCGATCTGGACTGTCGATCTGAAGGTCAGACTTGGGTCAATCAATCAAGAATTTGTTTACGTGGGTTCTGATCGACCTGAAAGCACTTAACAAACGTGAGCTCGAAGCCAACTTGGGGGACTTGGGGTTGTGTCCAAGTTTGGCACTCCGACGCTTAAGTCAGTACAGGGTAAGTTTAGAGAGAGAACAAATGCGAGTAATTACGCAATAATGGCTTACCAACTACTGTAGAAATGAGGGTATTTATAGCCTCAGCCGTTTTGACACAATGGCGCTCGTCCCGCCAGTGTGCATTAATGGCGCTGAGACGTCGACCTGCTTATCGGACGTCGGGGCTGAATAGGGTCAGGTCGGGCGTACCTTCTTTCCCATTTGGGTAAAGACATTACTTTCAGGGCAATAAATACACCACAGTGTGTCTGTCCCAAGGAATGCGAGGGAGGCACGTGTCCCGATAGGAGTGCTTTTTGGTGCAGGAAGTGCCAGGTGACGTATGCTATCGACCTGGAGGTCGGTAGGTCGTTGTAACGCTCCTTATGGTGTGTGACTGGTCTGGTCCGCAGTTCGTTAAGGGTTTCTGAGGAGAAAGCCCACGCGACCTATACGTGTCCTCCGCGTGGTGCGACACGTGGACGATTAGGGTTATGCCATGTCAGAGGCCTCCCAAATTACCAGCGTGAATTTTTGCGGGGGTAATTTCATCGATCTGGCCATGGGTGCGAACCGCCACGCGCGCGTCAACGATCTGTCAGAGCAATGATGGGGCGTATCTTTTGGCGTGAAATGACCTGACTCTGCATTTAATACGACGTGACCTTTGAGGGAGAGGGGTGTAATTATGGCGTCGTTTCGTATTTCGAGTCGTTACTTTTTCATCCACTATTAATATGAGGCCCCCCTTTTGTTCATTTTTACATTTACAAGCTTTTGACGCCGAACTGCTCCGATCTGCTCCGTTTCTCTTGCTCTCAGCACCAGTTCGAGAACTACCAAAAGAAAGGTAATTCCAATCCCTTTTACGTTTTATTGTCGCTATGGCTGGTTCGAATGAGAGGAGAGAGCCTAGGGAGGAAATGGGCGGTAATGGTGGCCCACCTCTTGGGTCTCTGGTTAGATCTGGCCGGAGAGGAGGTCATCCGGCAGAAGCGTCCGGGAACCGGGAGGGCTTCGTTTCGACCTCTGGATAGGGGAATCCCCTGAGCGAGGTGTGCACGTGTACAGGACACTCACTCACGTGAGTGAGAGGATTGCGAGGATCACGTCGGAGGAATTCGAGGAGGTCAAGGATCTATTGGATCTGAGTGCCCCGTATAGAGTTCGGAAGGCTCTGGCGGGGGAGATGGTCGGGAACCCTTCGAGGCCGGGGTCGATCGGAATATACTATCACTCCGTACTGTATGGATTCCACTTCCCCTTGCCCCAGGTCGTTTCGGAGTTTTTGGTTAGATTCAACTTGTGCCCGGCCCAGCTTATCCCGAACTCCTTCTCCCTAATGAACTGCATGATTCTGATCGTGAAGAGTCTAGGGTTCGCTCCGCGGCTCGAGGATTTTGGGAAGTTCTTTACTCTGAATTCGTCGCCTAAGTCTGGGTCGGGGTACTTCAATCTCCAGTCCCGACCGAACAAGAAGTTGGTGTCCATCCCGTCGACCTCCCATGGAATTGACTGGAAGGCCAAGTTTTTCTTCATCGACCTCCCGATCGCCCCAGCTTTTCGAACTACTTGGGGGTCCGACGACCAGAAACGTCTCCCGACGAGGGCTTCGGCTTGGCTCCACGACCATTTCAAGTTGTTGGTCCACTTGGGACAGCTCGATCACGTCGACCTGATGGGGACGGGGAATCTGGTCGAAGCGGGTATTGTACAGGGAACCCGTCGAAGGAATTCTCAGCTCGGTATGCCTCTACCCCGACCAGATCCTCTCCCCAATCCGGACCGTGTCAAGTTTTGATTTTTGTTCTAAGTTTGATTTGTTTCTCCTCGATCTAACCTCTCGACCTCTTCATTGCAGATCTCCGCGCGCTAGTCATGTTGAGGGTAGCGCAAATGAGAGCAAGGAACAGGAGGGATGCCACCCCTGTCGAGCTGCAACCCTTCGTTGGGGCAGCTCGAAGCATACTCAAAGAACTCCCCGACGCCCAAAAGGTCCACAGGAGAGGTTCAGCAAGGAGTTGGAGGAACTGGAGATAGATATTGCCAAGCACAACTCGCAGGAGCCGCCGACACGAGGGGATGAATATGTCGATCTAGTAGGCTCGTCGCGTGGCCCCGAGGAGCAGGTCGACGAGGGGGAAGCGGTAATTGACTTAGATGATATAGAAATTTACTTTGATATAGCCTATGACCCTTTTGCCCCATTTACTCAGAAAATGTGCAGGGCGAGCAAAAGGCCGATAGATACATCCGTCCCGACCTTTGATGAGTCCGAAGACTCGGACGAGGATGCACAACTCCTTCACTTTCCTCCGATCCCAAAGCCTCAGTGGCCCGGTGGCCTCGAACTGAAAAAGAGGGATGGGTCCAAGAGGTCGTTGTCCTTCAGCAACCCTGACGTCGATCTGCTTGCTAATCTCTTTAATTTTGGGTGCATAATCGACTAGCAGAAGAAGTTATTCCGTCGATCTGCTGACTAGAAGAGGCTGAAGGCAGCTCGTGCCATATTCTGTGTAAGTAACTTGTGAAATTTTCTTTAATATTGCTATTGGATCCGACCTGACCCCTTCGACCTTTTAGGACGTTCTCCCCATGCTCATCAACTCGATCCAAGAAATCGACGTCCTGAGGGCAGGAAGCAGAGGTACAAGGAAAAGTCCCTCAATGCCAAGATCCAGCTTGCCTCCTCGGACCAGGGGATGTGCAGAAGCTCGAGGCCGAGCTGAAGGCGACAAGGAAGGAGAAGAGGGTGCGGGTCGAAGAGAAGGAGACCCTGAAGGCCCAATTTGCGAGTGCCCAGGAGGAACTGGAAAGAGCCCAACTGCAACATGAGGAGGCCCTGAGTAAGCTAAGGGAGGAGCTCGAGGCGAAGCTCGAATATGCAGTTGCTACCGCCGAAGAGAGAGATCGCCAAGACGCTTTGTAGGTCGCCGGGACCTAGATCGAACAAGCAGCCGTCAGACTAAGGAGGTATAAGCTAGAAATCAAGCGGTATGCAGTCCGAGAGTTCATGGAGGGCCAGACTTTTGAGGAGGCCAGCCTGATCGTGGGCGAGAATGATCTGGCAAAAGGGTTCCAGATCGCTGTGAACCAGATCAAGGCCCGAGGTATCTTCCCTGCCAACTTCAACTTCCAGTCTATTGGCCCGATGCTGCCCGACCCAAAAGCTGTCGAGGTGCCGGAGGAGGAGGAACCTGTATTGATCGAGTGGTCGACCCACAAGTATGGGCATGCCGTCGAGATGGATAAAGCGAAGAAGGAAAAATGACCCACATCCTGCCAGCTCCCTCAACCTGTTGAGGTCAAGCACTTTCTCCCTTCTGCCCCAAAGCTTGAAAAAAGTGATGTCTCGATCTGCTCCGGAGCCGACCTCAGATGCTGCTCGATTCTGACCTCCTTGTTTTATTTTCTTATAAACATTCAATTTGACCTACTAGCCGGGATGAAGCTAGGTAAATATTTGTTTAATTTTTGTCTTCAAACAATCGCCCGTCGAGCCACATCGCACAGTGAGCTCGACGCGCTAGGTAGATGACCTTCCCGCATTGTGGTGTGAGGTCGGTTTTATCAATGAACATATTTTGCTTGAATACTTGTGTTTTTGTTTTTGTATTCTGGCTTCTTTAATTTAGATCGAAACCTCTTAAGGTCGTTTTAACTGGTCCATTAGATCATATGTTCGTGCTTCAGATCTGTCGATCTTTGTCAAACATTTAATCCTTAAACCCATTTGTTGATCCTTAGGCTTTCTTTAAAGATTTAATGAAGGTATTTGCTTCCGACCTTGCGGGTCTCTGAACGACCTCAGGTTGGTTAATTTTGAAGATAAGATATCGTAGGTCTCATTGGGTCTGGAACGACCTCTTTGGACTTCGATTCTAATCGTGCAGGGGGGGTTCACTCCTCCCCCGAGCTCATGACCGTAGGTCGAATGAGTGTGCAAGTAAAAATAACAAGTTTGAAAAGAGAACTTTCATTAAAGGATAAGTTGCAACTGTTACAGAGATAAGCTAAAGCTCAAGTGTAGAATTTCTTCAGGTTGTGAGCATTCCAGGGTCTGGATAGTGGTTCGCCAGACATGTCTTCCAATCTGTAAGCCATGTTTTTTCGATCTCCGTTGCTCTAATGGGCCCTTCCTAATTTGGTTCGAGTTTGCCCACGTGCTGTAGGATCTCGACCTTCTTCAGTACGAGGTAGCCAATTTGGAATGATCTGGGCTTCACATGTTTATTGTAAGATCGGGCCATGAATGCCTTGTACTGATTGAGTTTCTGATAAGCATGCTCTCGACTTTTTTCGATGACCTCGAGGTCGTCAGCTCGTATCTCCGTGTTCTGATCGAGCTGGTATTGGGAAACACGAGCAGTCTCATGGAGGAGTTCGGAGGGTATCACGGCCTCCGACCCGTAAACCAAGGAGTCAGGGGTTTGATCGGTTGCGGTTCGTGGGGTCGTCCTATAAGCCCATAACACACAGTCGAGCTCATCCGCCCAAGCACCGAGCTTAGCGTCGAGGCGGGTCTTGAGGTTCTGTATGATGATTCTGTTCGTGACCTCAGCCTGACCATTCGCTTGTGGATGACCTACGGTTGTGAACTTGAGGTCGATTCCGAGATCTCTGCAATAATTCTTGGTGTTCTTAAAATCGGAACTGAGGTCCGTTATCGCAGATGAGAACCCTTGGGACCCCAAACCTGCTGATTATATTCTTCCAAATGAAGTTTCTTATCATCGCATCAGTTATCTTGGGGACCGCCTCGACTTCTACCCACTTCGAGAAGTACTCGACGTATACTATTGCGAACCGCTTTTGTCTAGGTGCTAGGGAAAAGGAGCCGATGATGTCGATACCCCATTGGTCGAAGGGCCAACACACGTCGATAGGGATCATTGACGTCGGGTGTGTATGGATCAGGTTGACATGCCTCTGACACTTGGGGCATTTACGCGAATGGAGCTTTGCAACCCATACCATAGTTGGCCAGAAATACCCACTTCTTAAGACCTTTCGAGCTAAGGCTCAACATCCTGAATGATTCCCACAGCATCCTTCGTGTATTTCCTCCAAGACATCTCTGGCTTGTTCAGGTCGTAGGCACCTCAGTGGGGGTCCCGTGAAAGATTTCTTGAAGAGTCGACCTTCACGATCAAAGATGTAGAGGAGGGATCTGTACTTAAGCCTCCGAGCTTCAGCTCAATTCTACGGTAAAGTACCATCTTTGAGGTATGCGATCAGGTTATCAATCCAGCAAGGCTGTAATGGGTCGACGGGGGTAGCGTCGATTTTTCCTTCGTCGATTACCCGTCATTTCGACACTGTGAAAGTGATGGTTGCGTCATTGGTCCCTTGTAACCCGTTTGCTAACATGGAAAGGGTGTCAGCTCGTCCATTTTCCTCGCGAGGTACCTGCTCAATTTTGAACTCCTTCAACTTTGAGGTTAGTTCTTTTACCATCTTGAGGTAGGAAACCATGGATTCTTCCCTTGCTTCATACGTGTCGTTGACCTGTCCAGCGACGAGTTGGGAGTTCGTGACGACAGTGAGTTTCTCGATCTTATTCTCCGTGGCATACCTTAAGCCGGCAACTAGGGCTTCGTATTTCGCCTCATTATCCGTTGCCCTGAAATCGAGCTAGAAGGCAAAATCGAGCTGGAGTCCGTCTGAGCTTGTGAGGGATATGCCTACCCCTCTCTTTGAGAGGTCGATGAGCCATCGGTGTTCATTGTCCAGCATGGGGAGGTTGGCACGATCTCCATTGAGCTTGTGTTCTTTTCGACCAAGAAGTCAGCCAGAACTTGGGCTTGTTGGGCAACTCGAGGTTGAAAGGTGATGTCGTGCTGACTCAGTTCGACCGCCCATTTCATCATCCGACCTGATACGTCGAGTTTGGACAGGACCTGTCTGAGGGGTTGGTCCGTCAAAACAACAATGAGGTGGGCCTGGGAATATGGGCGAAGCTTCCGAGCGGCATGCGTGAGGGCGAAAACAAATTTCTCGACCTCGAGATAATTTTGCTCTGCTCCGTGCAAGATTTTGCTGAGGTAATAGATTGATAGATGCTTTCGATCTCTTATGGCAACTAGGACCGAGATGAACG
>JBBMKE010000003.1:16032095-16048166 GCA_037834125.1 Lippia alba
AGGCATTGCTTCATTTGATTTCTTGGCGCATTGTGAAAAAAAAGAAAAAATATTTCATTTTCTTGAAGAGTTCTTGTGTGTTGCAGCTGATTGAAGATTTGCTCGCTTCTTTAAACCGTGTTCTATGTTATCTTTGTCTGAGTAATGTAACCGCTTAAATCGGGTACGATCTTTGATAGCTTTTCTGGTGTTCCAATTGATGCCCATTTGGTTTGAACTGATTTAGAGCATCTTTTCCAGTTTATAAATCATGGGCTGTCGCTAATTTGGTCTGATTACTCGTGTTTCTTGCTGTTTTGGTCATGCCATTTTGTTTGGGTTTGTTCTGAGGGAAAAAAGTCTGTGTTTTCACAAATGGGGTCTCGCTAAATCTCCCTTTTCGCCCGTAAAGTTCGAATCTTTAGAGTGCTAGAGTTCTTGAGTTTGGGGATATAGTTTATTACCATGTAAATTTGATCTTTTGAGGTTTTATTTTGCTTTCTCTTTGCTGCTTTTTGTGTTGAAAGTAGTTGGTGAGTAGGAACTTTCTTGGTTAAATGTGAGGAAAGTAGAGCGTGTGATGGATCTGAGCTTTGTTGAAGCCAACCGTTAGTGTCTAAGCTCTCTTGTTATGGAAAGAATCTGTTCATTCCGTTAATCTGATTTTCTTTGTCAGCAATGGATTCATTTCGTTAGAATTTTTTCTGATTTTGATCCCAACATGGAGTACAAGTAGGCCTATTGAGATTTCTCTTACTGTCTAGAATCAATAATTCTATACTTCATTCCAGCTCAATTCATTGCTGACCAAATTCTTTTGTTCGTTTGGTTAGAAACCTCAAAGCTATTCTTTGCCAAATTCTTTAAAATGTTAAGTTATTCCAAATTGTTGATACAGTTTTGTTCATGGATCTCTTGAAAGGTCTCACGTATCCATAATGATCGAAATTACTAACTTTTCCAAAATGATCAAGTAGCCTTTTGGTTATGAAGATCGAGTTATAGTGTTCTCGGCCTCTCGAGTCCCTTCAAACAAATCTAGTACTGTCGAATTTATAAGAATAAGAAACCAGTGCCCCTGTTGTGTGAATTTGAATTTTCTCGTATTAACATGGAGGAAACATTTGTTCCGTTTCGTGGAATTAAAAATGATCTCAAAGGAAGACTTCAATGCTATAAACAAGACTGGAGTGGTGGATTACGGGCAGGTATCAGGTTTGTGTTCCACATCACACCTCAAATATAAGTACATGGAGATAAATATTTTGTGGTTTAATGTATTTCATGCTTTTGAGCATGATTTAATGGACATACCTTCATTGAAAATTTTATTGTAGGATCTTGGCTCCGACTACGTATATATTCTTTGCATCAGCAATTCCTGTTATATCTTTCGGGGAGCAACTAGAAAGGAACACTGGTAAATCATGTTTTTGTTTAATTCTCAATTTCTTCAAAGATTTATCTTGTTGTCTTATGTTGGTCTAAATATTCCAAAACAAATCATGTTATGCAGAAGGAACGTTAACTGCAGTTCAGACACTTGCATCAACAGCACTTTGCGGCGTGATCCACTCGGTCATAGGCGGACAGCCACTTCTCATACTTGGTGTAGCTGAGCCCACTGTTTTGATGTACACTTTCATGTTTGATTTTGCTAAAGATCGAAAAGATTTGGGGCAGAAGCTGTTCTTAGCCTGGACAGGATGGTATAAGATTTTTGGCTTCTATTTTAAAGTTTGATCCTTTTTCACTAAAACCTGTGGAACAGAGTGTAAATCAAACTTTTCCAGAGATTATTAAAATTTAATACATTTTTATTTATTTATTTTATGTAGGGTTTGTGTGTGGACAGCCCTTTTGCTTTTCTTGCTGGCTGTATTGGGTGCATGCTCCATTATCAATCGGTTTACGCGCGTTGCTGGTGAACTGTTCGGTCTCTTAATTGCAATGCTATTCATGCAGCAAGCAATTCGTGTGAGTATTCATATAAGTTTATTCATAAAAGCCTCTACTTGCTTTTCATTTGTGAAACTAATTCTTAAGTATATCGGTTAAGTTCACCTGTCTTGTACTCTTAGCCCTTAGGTAAAGTTCTAATCTGCCACCTAATATACATATACATATATATACATATATATATATATATTTTCTATTCTATAGGGAGTTGTGGAGGAGTTCGGCATTCCTCAGAGAGAAAATGCTAAGGAGGCTGCATTTTTACCTTCGTGGCGGTTTGGTAATGGAATGTTTGCACTGGTACTCTCTTTTGGCCTCCTTCTTACTGCATTGAGGAGCAGAAAGGCTAGATCCTGGCGCTATGGAGCAGGTGCGTGCACAAGCATATAATGCTTGTAATATTAGTTGAGATTATATTGAAAAACAAATAAACCCGGAAGTAAAATTCATGTATAAATTTATTGTCTTTCCTACCTTTTTTTTTTTTTTTTAAATTTCTAAAGGATGGCTTCGAGGATTTATCGCGGATTATGGCGTCCCATTAATGGTGGTCGTGTGGACTGCTGTTTCTTATATCCCAGTCAATGACGTTCCTCGTGGAATACCAAGACGGCTTTTTAGCCCAAATCCATGGTCTGCTGGTGCATACTCAAACTGGACAGTGATTAAGGTGAGAATATTTCTGAATTTCCTGTTCTATTACAATTTTTTGGATATTTTATTAAGTTTTAAATATTTATATTGCTTATGGGCAGGATATGCTGAATGTGCCACCACTTTACATTGTTGGAGCATTTATTCCTGCAACGATGATCGCGGTGCTTTACTACTTTGATCATAGTGTTGCTTCTCAACTTGCTCAGCAAAAGGAGTTTAACTTAAAGAAGCCTGCTAGCTATCACTACGATCTACTCCTATTGGGATTCTTGGTAAGTATTTCAAAATTTTGTGAAAAATATTTACTTACATTATTATGTAAATCAATTATTAAAGTTTCACGTTGCTGTTCAATATTGGCTAGGTCATATTATGCGGTCTTATCGGCATTCCTCCTTCCAATGGAGTCATTCCGCAGTCCCCAATGCATACCAAAAGTTTAGCCACTCTGAAACATCAGGTAATAATTTTCTTGAAATTCGAAATTTTGCCCCCAAAAATAACGTAAATGCCATAATGTTTTTTTCCTCTAAGAAATTCAATCTTGTGCTTCATTTTCCGACCTGACTTCTTTTTTGTGAAACAGCTTTTGAGGAATAAGCTCGTATCAACGGCTCGAGATAGCATTCGGCAAAATGCCAATTTATCTCAGTTGTATAGAAGCATGCAACAAGCATACACTGAAATGCAGACTCCACTCGTTTATCAAACCCCAGCAACTACTGTATGCTCAACTTCTGGACTGTTGTATCCATTTTTTTTAATGTAAACGAAATTACCTTATATATATATATATATTTTGTGAATCAGGGATTAAAGGAGCTGAAAGATTCCACAATCCAACGAGCCTCCACCAGCGGCTACATGGATGCTCCAGTAGATGAAGCCATTTTTGATGTGGACAAAGATATTGATGATCTCCTACCGGTTGAAGTTAAAGAACAACGCCTTAGTAATATTCTTCAGTCATTAATGGTTGGAAGTTGTGTTGCTGCTATGCCTCTTTTGAAAAAGATTCCCACTTCCGTCTTATGGGGCTACTTTGCTTTCATGGCAATTGAAAGCTTGCCCGGAAATCAGTTCTGGGAAAGAATATTACTGCTTTTTACAGCTCCAAGTCGAAGATACATGTAAGTCCTCAAATGAAACTTCTATGATTATACAGAATTTTTCATTTTCCCCTAGGTCTCATTTCAAGTGTAGTATAACCTCAGGTTTGAGTTTGACCCAATTATACAACTTAACTGAAGTTTGAGAAATTACAAAAATTTCCCCTGCCAATAAATTTACTTAACATAATGGATCGATGAATCTTGATGTTATCATCTCTAATATTCTATGCATACCCCATTTTTCCCTTGACATTTACTGATCAATGCTTGAGTTTAAAATTTTGATCATAGTATCATGCATTAGGGCAAACCTCAAGGTATGTTATGGGGAAGTTTTTGCAACTCCTCAAATTTCAGGGGAGGTTTGTGTAATTAAGTCAAATCTCAGGGTATGCTGGTGTAATTATCCCTTATATATATATATATATATATATAAAAGATAAAATATTATTTTTAACTGGTTATATTGGTCAAATATCTGAAGATTTCCTTTGGTTCTTGTTCCGACAGGGTGCTAGAAGATTATCATGCTACATTTGTGGAGACGGTTCCATTTAAAACAATTGCACTCTTCACATTGTTTCAGACATTTTACTTGCTCCTATGTTTTGGCATAACATGGATCCCAATAGCTGGTGTTCTTTTCCCTTTGTTGATTATGCTTCTTGTACCGGTTCGGCAATATCTGCTTCCCAAGTTTTTCAAAGGAGCTCATCTACAAGACTTGGATGCTGCTGAGTATGAAGAAGCCCCTGCCATAACTTACAACTTATCCTTTGAAGTAAGTTGCTTTTATTTTTTCTTCTTTTTAAAATCATTAAAATTGATTAATAAGGTGATGAGAAATTAAGCCTAATATCTTCAAAAGCATGTTGCTTATTTGCTTAAGAAGAGATAAAAATAAAGTACTTATGGTTGTGATGTATGATATTTAACATAAAAAGTAATTATTACAGTGTCCTCCCTCATGGTTATGTGAAATACACAAATCCCCCCTCTCAAAACTTAGAACCACGCGCACGTCTGTGTAATGTATCTCCACCTTACAGTTTCATTGTCCTGTCAAGACATTATACATAGTTGAATGATGCCATTCTTTAAAGGGGTTATTTGTAATTCTAGAACTAAGAGGGGTAGTTTGTGTAATTATTCATAATTAGAGGATAACAGTGACACGGGTACCTACAGTTCATCAAACAAATTCGACATGCATTCTTACATGGAAATCCAATCACATTCTTATTATATTTATGTTGCTCAAATCTTCAGGATCAAAATCATCCTCCACAAGCCACAACTCTTGATACTGGTGAAGTACTAGACGGAATCATCAC
The DNA here is from genome assembly GCA_037834125.1 of Lippia alba. Lineage (NCBI taxonomy): Eukaryota > Viridiplantae > Streptophyta > Magnoliopsida > Lamiales > Verbenaceae > Lippia > Lippia alba. The sequence continues at coordinate 16,037,137 of JBBMKE010000003.1, forward strand.
AAGAAGTCGAGGAGAAATACGCCATTCTCGTAGCCCAAAAGTGACAAGCTCGACTCAATCTCCGAGAGAGGAAATGAAGACACTTTACAGTCCTCGTTTGAGTGAAATAAGAATGGAGATAAGTCCCAGAGGGAATGGCAAAGGACTAGAAACAAAGCAAACCCCAAGTCCTCGCCCGTCTAAACTAGGGCAAATGAGTCGTGGATCATCGTCTTCTTGATATAGCTTTATCTATGTGTGTTTGCGTCTGTGGTTGTGTTTTCGTTGTGATTAATGGTGCTTGAGAGGTCTTACGTATAAAGAGTTTGAATTATATATGTTTAGGTATTTGGTTGTTCTATCTTGTCAACAGATGAGTTAATATGTTGTATTGACACTTCTATTTGTAAAGCTTGGCTCTCCCGAGAACAAGTTAAGTTATGATAATGGGTGATACTTATTGAATTACATCATTTCTTTCATACAAGACATAAGTTCCCTCGTCGTAAACCTTGAACTTATGTTGAGAAATGTAGAATAACTCATAACTGATAGATACGTATGTGGAGCTTAGCACCAGGTTCATCATAACATCATCTTTTGTTGGTTGATTGAGAGGCCCTACTAAGTTAGCTGAACGTGACAACCTATAATACAAGGATACGAATATAACAATACAAATACAACAAGATTGATACGATAACATACATTTTTTCTTGAAATTTTTTAAAAGAGAAGCGTCCAACATGAAATCCGTCATGAATGTGCAACACAATACGATAAATAATTTTGAAAAAATTGCATTTTTAGTCCCATAGAAAATAAGTCAATTTTTTTTTGATCCCGTAGTTTTTAAATCGTCCCGCACTTTTAGTTTTTTGACAATTATAGTCCCAAAGTGAAAAATTATTTTTGACAACAACTCTGGTAATTCATTTTTAATTCAATTTTTTTAATACAAATATATAAAATTGTTATAGTTATAATATAAATATTATTATAATGATTTTTTATATTAACTTTTATTTTTAATTAAATATGATATCTTTAAAATTTATTTTTAATTCTAGTTAAATATTATGATGGAACCCAGAATACGCTCGCATCTCCACCGTCCATGTGGCATGATCGCAGGAAATTCTCTTCATGACCCAATGGCAATCTTCATGGAACGCTCGAACGGTTGAGGCTCGCGACTCGCACCCAACTTCAACCCTCACAGCCGAACTTCCCTAAGGGGTTGCCCCCAGCTGAACCTCACCCTCGAGTGAGTCAACCCTCGAGCCTCTAGCGCTTGCAAGCTCAATGCTCCACCACCCCTCGCGAGGAGCCCAACACCGAGCGTCCCTACGTTCGGTCCCTGGCATACGAGCATCTCTCTGCCCGCGAGAATAATCCCTTAACCGCCGCTGACACAACAGCTGGGCATAACTGCCTAAAAGATGATAGTGACGCACGCGCGCACGTCACTTTCAGGCCCTCACGTTTCGCCACGTGTCTAGGGCAACATTCTTTTCAGGACCACACAGGTAATATTACTAAATACCCCCTACCCTCAAACTATATATAGAGGAACTTCACTGCACTTTCCTCAAGCAATCTTCACCCTCTTCACTCAGTTTTCTTCACTCACAAGAAACGCATTACACTGAACTGGAAAACCCCATTGTTGCACATTTTCAAGCTTCGTACAACTTCACATTCTTCCTTGGTGTTACCCTAGCTGGTAGAATCCACGTTCAACGGGAACCCAGTTCCTGAGGCTCCTACGCCTGTGATGGCTTTCCCCCTTCACAAATAGAAAGTGTTTGGTGTCAATCTCACGTAACCAATTCCGACACCATTATTTTTGGCGCCGTCTGTGGGAAACCATTATTCTCAGCCTCAACCTCGTTAGCTAGTTGATTCGTAACACCCACATTGCTCATATTTGGTTTTCCAGCTTAGTTTATTTTATTTTCCTTCACTTGTCCTCTGTGTGAACAACAAAAATGGTTACTACACGTTCCGGAACTGCGGATAACAAAGGGACACTTCCTCCACTCAATGAGGAGGTTCTCGGAGATGGAGCCACCGTTGCCACCACGGTGGCGCGAATTTTATCGTGGATCTAACAAATCCAACCAATACCGCCAACCCAAGCCCTCCACCAGCACCTCCATCAGCTCTTACTAATGCAGTGGGCACCTCTAATGTTGTACGATCCGTGAGCGCTGGGGCGTTCGCCATGATGATGCCGCCACAGGGCATCACCGTTCCTGCAACCAGGGGTAATGCAGGGGTATACTCCAAGACTCATGCCGAGTTTGATGCCCAACATGTTGCCTACCGTGCAGCCTTATCACGTGGGGAACCTGAATCTCCCGATGACCTTGCCCTGTGAAATCCAAGGAGTAGAGATGCCCCAGGTGACAAGCCAGTAGCTCATGGCCCTCTACGCCCAATGCGAGGCTCAGGCTACTCAAAATACTTGGAAGCATTTTACCGCAACTTACTTCCCGACGGGGGCAGGAAATGCAGGAGCTCCACCACTGGGAGGCTTGAGGGCACACCTCATCGAGGCAGCACAAAATGCCCAACCAACTCAACCACATCCTCCACCACCTCCTCCGAGAGATGACGTGCCCCCGAGGGTAGATCAACAACCATTACCACCACCACCGCTACTGAACGTGGTGGAACCTCAAAATAGAAGGAGAGGAGATAACGAGGAGAAAAAGGTCCAATCCAGCGTTTCGAGGAGAGAAAACTTGAGAGATGAAGTCAATCCTTAGCTCATCAACGTTCAAAACTAGCTCGAAGACCTCCAACACATGGTATAACAGCTCTCTCGAGCACGGTCCCAAGTTTCCCATCTGGGGGGCGAGGGATCCAGGGCCAGAGACGCTCGCGAACCCAGAAGACACCCTCCGCGCGTCAGAAGGGAACATCCCTAGGATTATAAGGAGTACGATAGGATGGGCGGAGAGTACCGATTGCTGACCGAGACGTCGCCTCTCATTGATGAAGTCCTCATGACCCGAGCTGGGAACGGTAAGATCCCCACATCCATCAATAGGTATGACGGAACCACTGACCCCGCCGAGCATTTAAACCACTTCGTGCACTTGATGCACCTTTACGAGCATCCCATGCATTACTGGGCCAAGCTTTTTGTTACATCCCTTGAAGGAATGACCCAAGAGTGGTACAAAAAACTCCCTCCGCGTTCAATGTGAGGGTATGGGGACCTAACAGACGCCTTCATCAACCATTTCAACTCTATGAAAGCTCCAGCCCCCGACGCAAACGTGCTCTACAGTCTGGTACAGGGGCCCACTGAAACCTTCTGATCCTTTATGGGACGATTCAACAAAGAAGTTCTGCAGGTAGAAAGACCGTCGATGGTCTTCATCAGGCATGTGCTCTTTCAATCCATCAACATGAAAAACTACGTGAGCAAGGAGTTTGTTGAGGAAGTGGCAAAGAAGAAACCGCAAACCTTGCTTACACTAAGGGAGATTGCCGACTCACACTTCACCCTCGAAGATATGTATCAAGCTCGGGAGCGTGCCTTGGCAAACCCCTCTTTTTTGGTACATATGGGAATGTATTGCTTTTTGGTCATGCCTTTTGGCCTCAAGAACGCCGGAGCCACTTATCAACGCCTTGTCAACCGCATGTTCGAGCCTAAAATAGGAAGGTCCATGGAGGTCTACGTGGACGACATGATTGTGAAGAGCGAGCGTCAAGGCTCGCACTTGGAAGATCTCCGCCGTGCGTTCAGTATCCTCAGACAGTATGATATGAAGCTCAACCCCTCAAAATATACGTTCGGGGTCCGAGGTGGCAAGTTCCTTCGCTACGTGGTTAGCCAACGAGGGATTGAAGCCAATCCTGAAAAAATCTAGACAATTTTAGATATCCCTTACCCTCGAAACGTGAGGGAAGTTCAAGTATTGGTGGGGAAGGTAATCTCACTCAATAGATTCATCTCCGATCTGCCGATAGAAACCTGTCATTCTTTAAGGTCTTACGCAATGCTCGCATCTTTGAGTGGACCCTAGAGTGCGAAGAAGCCCTTCAGAGCATGAAACAGTACCTCTCGTATGCCCCACTCTTAACAAAACCAGTAGAGAGAGAGCCTTTGTTTGTCTATCTACTACCTAAGCAAAACCTTGCAAGGGGTGAAAAAAACGTTATGCTGAGATTGAAAAGTTTGCTTTTGCCCTCATCAATGCTTCTCGAAGATTAAGGCCTTATTTACAAGCGCACTCTATAACGGTACTCACGGATCAACCTCTCAAGCAAGTGTTGGTCAAGCCTGACGTCTCCGGGAGGCTAATCAAGTGGTCCATTGAGCTAAGCCAGTTTGATGTCACCATCGAGCCTCACACAGCCATACAAGCGCAAGCCGTTGCAGACCTCTTAGTGGAGCACTTCGGGCTGGATTCCCCATCACTCGAAGAAGAAGATTTATGGCTGCTGCACACAGATGGTTCCTCGACCTCACAAGGGGGGAGCTGGGGTGACTGTCAGGGATCCCCAAGGAATAGAGATGGACTTTGCAATCAAGCTCACCTTCCAAGCTACCAATAACGAGGCAGAGTACGAAGCGATTATTCAGGGGCTCAGAATTGCTCGAAAAAGTGCAGCAAGGTGACGACTTATGTGGACTCCCAACTGATTGCAAGTTAAATTGAAGGGACTTATGAAGCTCGAGAAACCACCATGGTGCGTTATTTAGCAAAAGCAAAAGAGGTCATCGCTGAATTCAAGGAGTTCTACCTAGTGCAAGTTCCAAGAACGGAGAACGAGCGAGCAGATGCTCTCTCAAAGTTTGTGTCTTCCTTGGACGGGACTTACGAGCGGACGATCACTTTCCTCAGAATCGAGGAACCCCTGATAGAGAAAAGCGAACCTTCGAGATAAGTCAATATGGTTGATCTGTCCGGGCCTTGCTGGCTCGACCCGATCACCTTATTCCTCAGAGATGGGATATTCCCGAGCGATAAGGTTGAGGCAAGAAAAATAAGGAACAAAGCCCCCAGATTCTCGCTAGACAGCGAGGGACAACTCTTCAAACTCTCATTCCAAGGACCACCCATGAGGTGTTTGAGACCCTCGCAAGCGAAGGAAGTGTTAGAGCATGTATATGGCGGCAGTTGCGGAAACCATTCTAGCGATCGGATCTTGACCAAAAAGGTATTGAGGAGTGGATTTTATTGGCCCTCAGTTTTATAGGACGCCATCATTTACTCTAAAAATGACCCAAATGCCAATTCCACTCTAACGCTCCCCAGCTTTCCGCATCTCAAATGATCCCTGTCGATGTATCATGGCCCTTCGATCAATGGGGCATTGATATTGTTGGACCCCTCCCTATGGTGGTTGGACAACAAAAATTTGCAATCATAGCAGTGGACTACTTCACAAAGTGGGCCGAGGGGGAGGCTGTCGCCAAGATCACATTTCGAACGGTTAGGGACTTCATATGGAAAAACATCATCTGCCGTTATGGCATTTCGAGGGTGCTCATTTCGGACAATGGCTCCCAATTCATCGCTGCAGACACTCGAGATTGGTGCTCAGAGCTTGGTATTGAGCAACACTTCACTTTCGTAGGCCATCCACAGGCCAACAGTCAAGCTGAGGTAACAAACAGTATTATACTCCAACATCTTAAAACGATGTTTGAGAGTAAGAAAGGCGAATGGGCCGAGGAACTCCTGGGAGCTCTCTGGGCGTATCGGACTACCCCTCGAGCGGAAACAGGTAAGACCCCCTACGCTCTAACATACAGATCCGAGGCAATGATACCTGTGGAGCTCGCCTATGAGTCCGCACGCGTAGCCTACTTTGAGCCCATTGCTAACGACAACAACCGAGTGCTGGAACTGGACTTGCTCGATGAAAAGCGTGACACCGTTTGGGTTCGCATCCACAAATATAAAACAACGGTCGCCTTACAATACAATAAGCGTGTCAAAGAAAAAACTTTCCAACTCGGAGACTTAGTTCGCAAAAGGTTGAAGTCTCAAAACATGTGGGTAAGTTGGACCCTAATTGGGAAGGCCCCTTCAAAGTTGTACAAGTACGCGCGAATAATACCTACTTGTTAGAAACTTTGCAAGGCGAGTGTCTACCCCGACCGTGGAATGCTTGCAATCTCAGAAGGTTTTACGTATGAGTTCGTACCATAGGCCTTGGGACAAATTGTACTTTCACTTAACAAATCTTAAGCATGGAATGCTATTACTTAATATATTCAAGTTGCCTTTTATTTATATATGCTTTGTAATTGCCTCTCTTCCGAGGGTTAACTAAGATAAACTCCATGTCGAGGGAACTCCACGTCGAAATAGCAACACATACTGCTATAGTCCCTTTGGAAACAAGTGGACTCAGTAGATAGATTCGCAAGCAGAACAAGCCCAAGGATTCAACCCTGGCTTATGCTCGAAATCCTTCGACTGATCAAGTCGAGAGGCTCTCCACCATGCGAGGGTTCAGTTCTGGCAACCTCTCCGAGCGTCCGTTGATCTTCTCGGGACCTGTGAGATGCCACGAAATTCACCTCATACTCTTTGACCATCTCTGCATACTCCGGCTCGACAACTTTCTCTTTATCTTCATCGTCAACCCCCGGGATATCGAGCCGTGGATCCTCACGGGCATGCGCTGGCGCCAGCCCGACCTTGATTAGCTACCCGAGGGACAGTGTCGCGTTAGCAAAGCAGTGAAGATTGGCCATTACATCAAAAACCTTGGACTTCCCAAACTTTACCACTGCATCCATCGCTGTGCGTACTTCGAGGGTAGCGACGCTCTTCTGGATCTCTTGCAGCTTATCGCTCGCATTCTTCAATCGGCCATCCCTCTCCTCAATGGCCTTCTGCATCAGCTCCTTCTCTCTCACCAACCCTTCCTTCTCGAGTCTCTACGCCTCGATGGAGTCCTTATGCTTGATATCCAGGACCCTCCACTGCTCGTCCATCTCAAGAAGGGCTTTTTTGGTCTTTTCGTGATCGTCCCTGATGGCCTTTAGGTTGTCGGTCAATTCTGTACGCTCCCGGTACCAGGCCGAGGGATCGTGCATCCTCGCGAGCCTCTTGTGTTTAGTTTTATGGGCCGCTTAAGCCTTGAACCTCTGCTCCAAGCTCTTCGACCTGGGAAGTACCTTCTGCGAAGCGAAAAAAATCTTAAGTATGGAAAAACATATACAAGTGTGTATACAGAGAGGGAACAAAGTATTATGTACAAAGAATGATAAAAAGAATACTTACCGCGATCAGAGCATGGCTCACATCGGCCATGAGCTTTTCAGCAGTTTGGTTGATAAGTCGAGCATGATTCCCTTTGAACTGGGCCCGCTCGAATATGCTGTGGCTCATGTTCCGGGCGTTGAGCCCTCTCTTCATCAATATCGGCCCGTCCTCCGAATTTTTTTTGTATCAAGCATCCCCCACTAGCTTGAAGTCCCAGTAGTCTTCCTCTTCGGATGAAGATGTGTAACCGTCGTCATGCTCAACAGGCCCTACTCTTACGCCTTTGCCCTTGCCAGAAACTTGGGCAGGATCCACCATTCTGTTCATTTTCTTCGAGGGCTCAGATCCACCCTCGTAGATGTTCACTCCCGAGCTCACCGGTGCAGCTGTCTCAAGGCTCGACCTCTTCCTCACCAGAGGGGTAACCACCACCTCCTGGACCTTGATGTTTTTCGAGCCTTGGTTTTCTGGCTCGTCGACTAGCTGTCTCTCGGTGACTCGGACGTTTCCACCTTGAGAGCCCACTTGTGGTTGAAGGTTTGGTTGATGTTGGGAAACTGGAGCGGAGGCGAGGGGCGCATTCAAGAGCTTTGCAAGCTTCGATGCTGCCTTACCGGCCATGAGTATCTCGATCGCTGCACAATATAAAAATGAGTGTCAGAAGATCATTTTCACAAATGAAAAGCAGCAAGAGAAAATACTAAGGATGGTGAAATTAAATAAAAGAATCCAAAGGCATGCTCGAAGTCAGTAACCAAGTTAGTGAAAGTTAGTGCCTAGGTCCTAACCATCTTTCTCCATTATTCGAGCAAAAGGGTTTTCGACCATACGCTTGGGGCTCGATAGGCCGAACCGGAACAACACTTCTTCATTTTTCAGTAGGTCTTTTGCTTCTACCACTCTCTTGCATTCATTCATCGCCAGGGCGACACTCCTCACCCAACCCTCGAAAGCTACGTTCGGAGGCCTTACCATTATAAGAGCCTCCTCCTCGCCATGTTCTACCCACTTTATTGGGACCCCGAACATCTCCTCGGGACCCGTTACGTACAAGAACTTACCTTTCCAAGTCTCGCCCAAAGAAGTTGCAAGTGAGTTGATCATCCTCATATATCTTTTTAAGGAAATATAATAGAAACCTGTCTCAGGAGAAGATCGGGAAGGATCGGGATATCAGGAAAAGACGTGTGAAGTTGTTTACCGAGGCTTCTTGGCCCGAGCCTTCATCAGTATTATGAATGTGTTTATCAGAGCGATCCCATTTGGCATGATCTGTGAGGGCGATAAGTTCAGATAGTTGAGGATATCCCTCATCTCTCGAGGAATCGGGAATCGAAGCCTCCTCCCACCATGGCATCCTTGTATACGGTCATCCATCTCTTGGGGGGATTGTTAGCCCGCTCATGCTTTGACGGAATGCGAGATACTATACCGCACGCCCAACAGTCTCCTTCTACCAACCCAGAGAACTCCATGGAGGTCAAGGTCCTCTCGATTTTAGCAGGGGTCTTTTCTGTCTTATGGGGATTAGGCCCCTTACCTTGGACCATTGATTCCTTCCCCTTCCTCCTCTTTCTCGGAGATTCTACTCCTGTCCGACGCTCGGACGGTCGCTCTTCCTTCAAGTTCATAGCCACCGTTACCGTGTGATCTTGTGGCCTTATGGCGAAATTGGTTACAGGGGGAACCCTCTCTCCCTGCCGCATCATTAGTATAGAGTTATCGCATTGCTCGAAGAGCACAGATATGTCCGTAGGTGGACGCTCGTGCATTCCTCGCACTGCAGCGTTTAGATTCTCATCTCCGCCTACGCTGCTGGCACTGGCAATAGGAATCGCCGCCGGAATGTTATCTCCGGCACCACCCGCCATCCTCACCGAAATCGCTTCCGGAATGTCGTCCCAACGAGGAGTTGTATGAGGAGACATGTCTTCAATCTCCTGCGCCATATCACTTACTACCAATTCACTGGGAGAAGTTCTCTCAGCCATGGGATTTGAAGTTTATGGAGGAATGGGATACTTAGAAAGGAGAAACAAATCTGGGTACCTAAGGATTGTGGGGTTGGGTATCCACTCACGATGATCACTTCAAGATTCCCTCAGTCTAAATCCTAATGTAAGCAAGAAAGACGCGGAACGGCGGAAGAATGGTTACCTTGATCTGGAACTCAAAGTTTTCGCTGGAAATACAAGAACTTGCAGAGAAAGTATGGATGCTTAGGTTTGCTTGAATGCGTAAAGAATGGAAGGGATGACTTGAATCCCTATTTGTATGGTGCAGATATACACAATTTCAAAAATGCAATGATTTCCCGCCTTGGAAGCCGCGATGCTTTTAGTAACCGCCTCACGCCACCAAAGTCTCACGCGCCCACGCCCCCACTCCACATTTAATGCGGCTGCGGAAAGTCCCTGCGAGACACGAAATATTTAATGCAGCGTCAGTTACGTCCGGGGTGCAGTAACGCTCGCGATGACTTACAGCTGGAAGAACTTGACTCTTCCTATTCCAAACAGAAATGCTCAGAAGTAATTGAAATTGCGCAGCACGCTCGAGCTATACTACAGATTTTGGGGGGCAAATGATGGAACCCAGAATACGCTCGCATCTCCACCGTCCACGTGGCATGATCGCAGGAAATTCTTTTCATGACCCAATAGCAATCTTCATGGAACGCTTGAACGGTTGAGGCTCGCGACTCGCACCCAACTTCAAACCTCGTAGCCGAACTTTCCTAGGGGGTTTCCCCCAGCTGAACCTCACCCTCGAGCCTCTAGCGCTCGCAAGCTCAATGTTCCACCACCCCTCGCAAGGAGCCCAGCACCGAGCACCCCTATGCTCGGTCCCTTGCATACGAGCGTCTCCCTGCCCTCGAGAATAATTCTTTAACCGCCGCTGACACAATAGCTGGGCATAATTGCCTAAAAGGTGATAGTGATGCAAGCACGTCACTTTCAGTCCCTCACGTTTCGCCACATGTCTAGGGCAACATTCTTTTCAAGATCACACGGGTAATATTACTAAATACCCCCTATCCTCAAACTATATATAGAGGAGCTTCACTGCACTTTTCTCAAGCAATCTTCACCCTCTTCACTTAATTTTCTTCACTCACAAGAAACGTATTACACTGAACTGAAAAACGCCATTGCTGCACATTTTCAAGCTTCGTACAGCTTCACCTTCTTCTTTAGTGTTACCTTAGCTCGTAGAATCCACGCTCAACGGAAACCCAGTTCCTGAGGCTCCTACGCCTGTGATGGTCTTCCCCATTCACAAATAGAAAGTGTTTGGTGCCAATCTCACATAACCAATTCCGACACCATCATATTATATTAATGAACTATTATAATTATATTATAAATATAATTGTACGTTATATTAAAATTTTGACATTATTTTTTAATTCTCATTAAATATTATTGGGAAAATGTTAACAAAAACGCAACGGAAATTTAAAAAATTTTCCCAACGAAGCAAGATCGGGGCTCGCAATTGTGAATCCAAATTCGTAGAGTTAAGAATCTCACTTTCTAATATTCTTTCATGAAGTGTTACAAGCCACCCAAGAATGCTCTTCTTGCGGTTTAACCCCCCTCCTTGGAAAAGCTCGAATCTTTCAAAACTTCTAACTTGAAGCTCTCTAAAGAAACTCCACCAACTTGACTACAATCTAACTAGTAAGGATGCTAGTTCTCTAGTTAGTGTTTAGGCTTAACCTAGTGTTTGTTTGATCTTGGAGAAAGATTGTTTGCTCAACACATGAGCCAAAAGAATTCTGTATTAGTCATAAGGGGAGTT
>JBBMKE010000003.1:16052436-16064592 GCA_037834125.1 Lippia alba
CCCAATCGATCTTCATCCCATACACAAATAGGATGGTCGTGCATCGATCACCTAAATCGATATTATGAGTCACCAGACAGGTCCGTACCCAAAAGCACCTTTGTCTAGGCACGTGTAGTGATCTTATTCCTCAGAACCATTGTACTTGGACGCAGTTAATGCTCCATAGGACCTGAACTTAGGCAAAAGGGAAAAAGGATATGACGCGTGCAGCTCTGGCCAGGTCAAAAATAGCAAACAATGAGATTGAGTACGACGTCATTAATGCTACATCCCCGTGCATGTACTTAGTGCATTATCGGCCCAAAACTATAAATATCCCATCAATGAACAGTGGTTGGTAAGCAAATTCAATTGCATTTAAAAGTTTATAATTGAATTAATTTTCTCTCTAAGAATATCATACTGACTTAAGCATTAGAGGGGCATCCTCGGCTAAAATCTGGTTGTTTTTTGCGTTAGGTGTTATCAGTTTTGTAGGTCAAGAAGAACACACACTTATAAATTCTTGACTAATCGAACTAAGCAAGTTAGTCAGCTCACCCAGTTAGCTCGACCTAATTTTAGCACGATCAATGCTAAAAATAATAACATTTAAAACGGCAAAATTATTTTGAATTCTAATGAAAATTGGCATATCATAAATCAATTAGGGAGAATTACATCCGACTAACTTGTATTTAAGTCTAATTATAATGCAATACATCATTATCGAAAAAATTATATTTTAGTCCCTATAAATCTTGTTTGATTTGATGTCCTTTAACGGAATTTGTAAAAATACACTTATGCCCCTGACATTTTTATGAATATTATATTTAATATATGATCAAAATTACAAAATCATCCCTGAAGTTTACTAGTATAACAAAACGATCCCTACAAATTATGAATTTAACGACAAATCATGGGTATTTTTGGAATGACATAACAGAATCCTAGAGAGCAAAAACAATTCTCAAAGTCAGAGAATAAAACGTAATTTTCCAATAATGATGGACTGCTTTGTAATTAGACTTAAATGAAGGGTAGTCATATATAATTCTCCCGATCAATTAACTACATAAATCAATTTAAAATATCTTATTACTTAAAATTCAACTTTTTAAAAGAAATATGATATATTATCAATAAATTATATTATATAACACATTTAAGTACGATAATTAAAGAAGTTTGATCTACATATATTTTTTTTTTACTATGCTTATAAAATTAATCTTATAGAGCTAATATAAATATTTTTTTGTACGCCCACAACGTGCGACGTGCATACCACCAGTGTATTAGAATAGTACAAAATGCTAGAATGGAAACAGTATAAAATGTGCTTACTTTAAGGGATAAAATGTGTAATCTTGTCATATAAGCTATGCATTGTGGGAAGATTGAGAAATCGAATAAAAAGAATAGTATACTTACTTACCCCATATGTTGGGCGGTAATCGTGTTTGACCTTATAAATTTTAAATTTATAGTCCATAATTATGGTATTCAAGAATTATTTTCGATCTATTATCTTGCTACTTACTACGACTTCCCAACTTTTAATTGATCTTATGCTCAACTATTTCTATCAGGTTCCCGAGTTAAGACGAGTCAACGTGGTAGGTTTTCAAGATGAGGTGGCAACATTGAAAGGATATCTGCGTGGAAACACCGAGAAGCTTGATGTTATTTCTGTCATCGGCATGCCTGGCCTTGGCAAAACAACGCTAGCAGGGATGATTTTTCATGACGAAGAAATCAAATTCGAATTCTCCATTCGCATATGGGTTTACGTATCCTCGGAGTTAAAACGAAAGGATGTCTTTCTTGCCATTCTGAAAGAGCTCACCACGCTCACCGACGACATACTTTATCACACAAGTGAACAAGACTTGGCCCAACGAGTTGCTGCTGAGTTAGATGCAGCAGGAAAATTCTTGATTGTCATGGATGATGTGTGGACGGCTAACGATTGGGATAAACTCAAAATCGCTTTGCCAATAAACAATAATAAGGGTAAAGTCTTGATCACGAGCCGTCAGGTGGAAGTGGGACTGCGTGCTAATTGCAACAGACATCCCCACAAATTGCGATGGTTGACTCATGCGGAGAGTTGTTTACTGCTCTGCTTGGAGGCTTTAGGTAAGCCTGAGTTCCCTGAAGAGTTGAAAGGTCATGGAGAACTAATTGCAACACGGTGTGGTGGACTGCCGCTTGCAATAGTGGTTATAGGAGGCATTCTCGTCAAAAAGAGAAATGCATGGGAAAGAATTTCCAAAAGTGTGCCTGACTATCTAAAAGATGAGGATGGCGAGAAGCGAATGGACAAAATTATATCCTTGAGTTATGATAAATTACCTTATCACCTGAAGGCATGCTTTCTCCATTTGGGTTCTATGTTCCCTGAAGATTTTGAAATCCCAGTTTGGAAATTGATTCGTATGTGGATCGCGGAGGGGTTCATACAACAAAAGCAGAACATTACAATGGAGGAGACTGCAGAAAACTATTTGGAGGAAATTATTAATAGAAATCTAGTGCGAATTGGGAAAATGAGTCATGATGATAGAGTAAAATCATGTCGTATACATGATATGCTGCGTGATTTTTGTAAAAATAAAGCGAGACCTGAAGAAGAAAATTTCCTCCAAGAAATTAAGTTGTCTAGTGAGGGAGGCTTTGAACCTCCAGTACTCTCTGAGGAAGAAAAGCATCGACGCCTTTGCATTCATTCCAATGTCTTGAAATTTCTCTCTTCGAAACCGGCACCTTATGGCCCTCGTGTCCGCTCTTTTGCTTGTTTCTCCAATGAAGATTTCACCTTGCCAACAGAAAACAATTCATCCATCACTGCTGCTTTCAAATTGCTCAGAGTTTTAGATGTCAAGCCCATCAAGTTCACTAAACTTCCCTCTGACCTCTACGATTTGATTCATTTGAAGTACCTACATATATTCTTCGAATTAAATAAAGTTCCTCAATTCTTCGACAAGCTCTGGAATATACAAACCCTTATTGTCGATACAACATCTCGTACTCTTGAAATCAAAGCAGACATATGGCAGATGATTCACTTGAGGCATTTAAAGACAAATGCATCCACGACTTTGCCCAAAACAGGAAAGAAGAGTAAAGGAGGTGAAAAGCTTCAAACACTTGGTACAATCTCACCACAAAGTTGCACAGAGGAAGTTTTCAACAGGGCATGCAATTTGAAGAAACTGGGTATTCGCGGGCGGCTATCCTCACTCCTGGATGGGAAGAATGGATCATTCGATAGTTTGGGGAAATTGAATAATCTTGAAAAACTGAAGCTATTGAATGATGCATTTCCTAGTGCTTCTTCAGAAGGGAAATTGCAAAGCCTTCCTCCACCCTACAAATTCCCACCACATCTTAGAAGCCTGACTTTATCGGAAACTTTTCTCGACTGGATCTATATGTCCACCTTAGCGTCGTTGGATAATCTAAAAGTGCTCAAGCTAAAAGAAAATGCTTTTGTGGGGGATTTTTGGAGAGCAGCTAATGGTGGTTTTAGCCTTCTTGACGTCTTGCACATTGGACGTACCAATCTAGCTGTGTGGGAAGCTTCATGGGATAACTTCCCTAAACTTAACGTGCTTGAGCTTCATAACTGTGAGAGGCTCCAAAAAATCCCTATTGGGTTTGCTGATATACCCAACCTCCGATTGTTGAAATTGTACCGGAGTACAAAAGCCACAGCCTCTGCCAAGGAAATTGAGGTGGCGAAAAGGGTGAAGCATGCCAAAGTCAGTGGATTCAAGCTCTCTATTTTTCCTCCGGAAGAATGATATGGTTCGGGTTCTAGCCTGAAAGGTAAGTAAAACTTCCTAATACACATTGCTTAATTTGGGAACCATTCGCATTATTATTATTATTATTATTATTATTATTATTATTATTATTATTATTATTATTATTATTTTGGTCAGAGGAACCATTCGCATTATGTGATATGCATGTTTAGTGTTAGTTGGCCAACATTTCAAGCTCGAGGAGATGTTCTGTTCCTTGATGAGCATCTTCTTAGTCTTCGCGCAATTTTTCCTTATCACAGTTACTAAATACCTCCATTTTATTCTATTCAACAGAAACCTCATATGGGAATCACCAAAAAGTCGTGGAATGAATAAAGAAGTCCGGCCGCATGGGGAGTTGTGGCGCGTTATGTTGCCTTCGTTTTCAATTAATTGGACTTATTTTGTGGGTTTGCAATTTGTGAAGACTGGCGTGTTTTGGATGTTTAAAGACAACAACAATTTGATTTTCATTGTTAGAAGTTGAACTATTGACTTTTATATTTTTTTGTCAAGTGTCATGATTGATGTTGGATCTTCAGTTATTCGTATGAATTTGGATTTGATTTTGTTATTCTTATTTGAGTTCGTCCCTCTTGGTTCAATCTGTAATGAACTTAATTGCCCTGATTAGATTATATTTACAAAAACTAGTAAAAATGAGTGTGTTCCGTAGATATGAAAAGATATTTATATTAAGGGATAATTACGAACAACCACTGAAGTTTGACAATATTACAGATTACCCCATGAGATTTGAGAAATTACGAACTCCCCCTGATCCGTTATTTCATCCGTTAAACTTAACAGAATGTATAAAATTTACTATTTTGCCCCTAATATGTTCCTAATATGTGAAACTCAGGGAGATATATGTAATAAACAGTCAAAGGTAAGGGGATTAATATAAGGATTGAAATTCTCGATGTAAATAATTAAATTTATTGTCTACCTAGCATTTTTTTTTCCAATGAACTACTTAATGATATTTTAATATTTTTATGATAGACTAATTCCATACTTAGAGTGTATGTATACAATATTTTTCTATAGATATTGATCCCATGCATTTTCAACATTTAAAATAATTGGTGTGTTTGTTATGATTTTTAATTTTGAGGGAAAGTTTTGATAATGCACTAATTATTGTTTGTATGGTTTTTTATATGAATTTTTATTTTGAGGAAAAATTTATTATAATTACAAATAAATTATTCTAAATTAATTTTAAATGAGCTTATACAAAATATATTTAAAACTAAGATATAAATATAAAAGGAAGTTTGTAACTTATCATATTTTATACAAATAAATATGCATGAAATATCTAATTCAATTTATATTTATAGATAAAATATAAAATATAAAATCAAATAACAACTTTTTAAATACAAAAAATTTAAAATTAACTAATATTATAATTATATTATAAAACACTAAATAAAATTAAAATATACCCCCTAAGGGTATTTTTGGTATATATGTTTGTATTTTAACGGTGTGATTAACGGTGGTGAAATTTGTGAGAGAGAGTGTAAAGGTTAGGGGAAATTCGTAATTTCTCAAACCTGTGGGTATAATTTGTAATATCGCCAAATCTCATGGGAAAGCTCGTAATTATATTATCCCTTATATTAATGAGAGAAAGAGTTTTACACCTGATAGAGAAAATTTTACACTTTAATAATTTGATCCTACTCGATCTATAATGAGATATAGAAAAATTGAATTCTGAAATATAGAAAAAATATATATATTAGCTCTAAAGATATTAAATTTTTAAGTACACAAATACCAAACACAATGTGCTTAGTGAAAATATACTTAAAATTTAAAAGTAAAGCGTATACATATAAATTACTTATTAAATTTTTTATATTTCAATAACTTGTAAAGAAGTTAACTTTGGTTAAAGAAATGTTTAAAAAGAATAGTTTTTACATAACATTATAATTTAATTTTATATATAGAGAGGAGGAAAAAACACATTGCCTCCAAACTACAATTAAATTTTTAACTTTTTATTTAAGTTTTAAAATATTTTAAGTTGTTATATGAACTATATTTAAGTTGTGATAATTTTTGACCTGGCGAAACATCAAACATAGATCACGGTTTTTTTTTTTTTAAGTTGTGATAATTTTTTTAGTTATTTTTATCATTGTGTGTCGCCCGATTCTTGATATTTATCAACTAAAATCGAGTGAAATCTTCATTTTTTCCCTTTCGTTCTTCAGTTATATTGTTACTATTTTTTCTATAAAAGGAAAATGTATCAACTAAAAAATATTATTAGAAAAATACTCGTGAAATAATAATTTTAATTTAAATATTTGAGAAAATGTGGAAATATTAATTCACAGAAAGTACTAACGTATACACACTGGGCCTGTGCTGTGACATTTCACATCTCCGGTACACGTAAGAATAACCCCACACATCACTACATCAGGGATGTATATGTAAATTACAATAATATAGCATAATTTTTGTCATTAAATTTAAGCTACTCATTTCTTTTAGTCCACTAACCCCGACCTCTATACTTTAGTCATTCTTTGATTCTTTCACACATATGACATACCCATCATCCTCGAGAGATATTAAGAGAGAGAAACAATGGCGGATGCAGCGGTGGAATTCCTGCTGGAAAACCTGAAGCAGCTTCTTCTTTACCACGGCCATTTGATCGGCAACGCCAAGCAGCAGGTGGAGAAACTAGAAGAAGACCTCCGCCTCTTCAGAGCCTTTCTGAGGGACACCACCAAGAAGCGGCGGAAGGACGAGGCGCTCCAGGAAGTGGTCCGACAAATACGCGATGTCGTGTACGAGGCCGAAGACATCGTCGACTGCTTCGTCACTCAGGCTGCAGAGAACAAGTCGAAGAGCTACTTCGTCCGGGCTTTCAAGACGCCGGTGGACCTCCACGGCATCGCCAGGAAAGTCGAGGCCATCAGCAAGAAGGTCAGCGCCATCTACGGCGACAAGACCAAGATCGACTTCGCTATTCAACGCATCGGTGACGGAGAACATGAGGATTCTGAGGTAACTAAGGATTTGATGTTTTTTGATGAGCTTTGAGATTGGATTTTGATGGATTGTATGTTTTCATGGGGGAAGACTTCAGAGTTGACCCGATCCGCTTTTTGCATAGTTAACGCGTAGGCATGGGATCCAGACCCGAATAATGAAGTTATTAACGGGTCTAGTGGGTCCACACGTATGGGATAGATTTTAGACCGTAACGGGTCGAGTTTTGAATCGGGTTTTTCTGCTTAGATAAATAAAAAGAAAATCAACTTAATTAACTAGTGTAGCAACTAGCAAGTAATTGAACATGAACTGCCGAATTGCACTTGTCAGATTTACATTAATATATTACACAAAAAAAAAAAGATTTACATTAATATAATATATACATGTTGTGCAAATGAATTTAGATCATGGTTCGGCCAAATCAACATAATTAGGTAAAGTTTATACTTATAATGTGATTGAATTGATGATTTATTTTCATGGTTGAAGACTTTACCCTTTTACTAACCGGCTGATTTTTTATTGAATTGTAATAAATTGTAGTCCAAATTTGGTTCATTCAAATTAGGGGGAATATTTTATATTTATAGTATTATTGGTGTAAAACTAATGACGAAAGAATGATTAATCAAATAGTAAGTATAATATACTTATCGTTATAATTAATTAGATTCCGTTAGAACCGATTTGGACAAGAAATTTTCACAAAGGATAATTTTAGCTTCAACCTAGTTTAGCCAGAGGCGCCATAGCAACGTAATGAGGGATGAGTATAATTGTTGTGTGATTCCTAAAAAATTTAGGAAGAATGACAATCAAATATAATTGATTGGATTTGAACCTATTTTTTTTCCATGAATTTAAGAGTCCTCACAGTTTGATAATCTCAATTTTAATATCATATATTCCTTTTGTTTTGCCTACTATTCTTTTTTTTTTAAATGTTTGAATTTAATAGCACAGGTTCCCTAAATATAAAATAAACATGCAAAATATGCGATTTAAACTGACAGATTCCCGAAGTAAGACGGGCGAATATAGTTGGTTTCGAAGATGAGGCGGAACTATTGAAAGGATATCTGAGAGAAGAAACTGAGAAACTCGATGTCATCTCAATCATTGGTATGCCTGGCCTTGGCAAGACAACGCTAGCAGGGATGATCTTTCACGACGAGTCAATCAAATTTGAGTTCCCAATCCGCGTATGGGTTTACGTGTCTTCAGAGTTCACAAGGAAGGATGTGTTTCTTTCCATTCTGAAAGAGTTCGGCAGGCCTTCAGAGGAGATCTCTCAGAAAGATGATCAAGAGTTGGCCAAACTAGTTCACGACGAGCTAGAGAAATCGGGAAAATTCTTGATCATCATGGATGATGTGTGGGAGGCCGACCACTGGGATAAGCTCAAAATTGCCTTCCCAGAGGACGGCGGTATGGGTAAAGTCTTGATCACGAGCCGTCAGGAGGAAGTGGGCAAGCACGCTAATCGCAGCAGACGTCCCCACAACTTGCGGTTCTTGACTCATGAAGAGAGCTGTTTGTTGCTCTGTTTGGAGGTTTTCAGCGAACGACAGTTCCCGAAAGAGCTGGAGTATCATGTCAATGTGATTGCGAAGCAGTGCGGTGGATTACCGCTCGCGATAGTGGTCATCGGAGGTATTCTTGTCAAGAAGAGAAATGCTTGGGAAAAAGTTTCGAAAAGCGTGACTGCCTATCTAACTGACGACCCGAAGGGACGCATGGAGAGAATTATAGACTTGAGTTATGAAAAATTACCGTATCACTTGAGGGCGTGCTTCCTCTATTTAGGCTCGATGTTTCCTGAAGACTATGAGATCCCGGTTTGGAAGTTGATCCGCATGTGGATTGCGGAAGGGTTCATACAACAAAAACGGGGCTTTACCCTGGAGGAGACTGCAGAAAACTATTTGGAGGATCTTATCAATAGGAACTTGGTTCGGATGGATAAAATGAGTCCGGATGGCAGAGTCAAAACTTGTCGCATTCATGACATGCTGCGCGAGTTCTGCAAAACTTTAGCTGGACATCAAAGGGAGAATTTCCTCCAAGAGATTAAGAAGTCTAGCGATGGAGGCTTTGAACCTCCGGTATCAGAGGTAGAAAAGCATCGTCGCCTTTGTATCCATTCCAATGTCATAAACTTTCTTTCTTTGAAACCGGCACCTTATGGTGTTCACGTCCGCACCTTCGCCTGTTTCTCGAACGAAGAATTTCAGTTGCCTCCAGAAAATCATTCATCTATCCCTGCTGCTTTCAAACTGCTTAGAGTTCTAGATGTCAAGCCCATCAGATTCAGTACTAGACTTCCCTCTGACCTCTACCATTTGATTCATTTGAAGTATTTCCACATGTCCTTCAATCTAAACAAACTTCCTAAATCTTTCCACAAGCTCTGGAACATACAAACCCTTATAATTGATACGACATCCCGTACCCTTGAGATCAATGCAGATATATGGCAGATGATTCACCTGAGGCACTTAAAGACGAATGCTTCCGCTATTTTACCTGAAACAGGAAAAAGCAGTAAGGGAGGCGAGAAGCTCCAAACGCTTGGCACTATCTCACCGGAAAGTTGCACGGAGGAAGTTTTCAACCGCGCATGCAATCTGAAGAAGCTGGGTATTCGCGGGCGACTATCCTCACTCTTGGATGGGAAGAATGGATCATTCGATAGTTTGGGGAAATTGGGAAATCTTGAAAAGCTGAAGCTATTGAATGATGTGTTCCCGAGTGCACCTTCAGAAGGCCAATTGAACAGCCTTCCTCCGCCCTACAAGTTCCCACCACAACTCAGGAGCCTGACTTTGTCGGAAACTTTCTTAAATTGGAATCATATGTCTATCCTAGGATTGTTGGACAATCTAAAAGTCCTAAAGCTAAAAGAAAAAGCTTTCATGGGGGACCGTTGGCAGGCTGCAAATGGTGGGTTTAGTAGTCTTGAAGTCTTGCACATTGGACGTACAGATCTGTTGTATTGGAAAGCTTCGGGAGATCACTTTCCTAACCTTAAGCGGCTTGAGCTGCATAACTGTGAAGAACTCCGGGAAATTCCGATTGGGCTTGCTGATATACCAACTCTCCAACTGTTGGACTTGTACCGTAGCAAATTTGCCGCGGCCTCAGCCAAGAAAATCGAGAATGTGATGAAGGAGAGTCGCGCCCAAGCCTGTGGATTCAAGCTCTCCATTTTTCCTCCTCAAGAATAAGCATTGTTGATTACGTCTTGACAGGTAAGAAAAACTTATAATGGTATTCATACTATATCTGTTGACTGTTGTGCCTAATAATATGGGCAAATTACATCCAGGTCCCCTGAGGTTTACCATAATTACAATTTAATCTCTACTTTTTTATTTATTACAAAAAAAACCTCATGAACACTGTTTTGAGGGACTTTTTCGTAAAAAATCGAAAAAGCGTATGCTTGATTTTTCCACTATTCCACCAGAGATCTCAACTGAAACAGTGTTCATAGGGGTTTTTTTGTAATAATGAAAAAATAGAGATTAAATTGTAATTATGGCAAACCTCAAGGACCTGGATGTAATTTTTCCTAATAATATTGCTTAAGTCACTTATGATAAACAAATGTGGATGAAGTTAGACATTTTCATTTCAAATCAAAATGACTGTATAGTTGTGTTATATCAAGAGTTTGAATGAATTTTGGCTCAAAAACATCATTCATGTGCTTAGTTCTGTTGACAATTACATGCCGTACTCGGCGACTTAATTATCTCCTGGAAGTGATCAGAACCAACCTTAGTTCTGTTAACTCTTTGTTACCATCACAACTAATGACTCTTTAATCACTGTCATGGGTAGTTCTTGATTGGAAGCTGCTGAGAAGATATCAGAGAGGATGTCTGATACAAAGAAGTTCAGCTCGGCATTGTCTTGTTTATTTGAATAAATATTGCATTGTAACAAGAAAATAATTATTGGACTTGTAAGTGTACTTTGTGACAATTGAAGGTTTTGTTGGTCGATTATAACGATGTTGTCCTATAAAAATCTTGACAATTTTCAGTGAAATCCTCAACAAACTTTAGATCACATTTATGTTTTTGAGCACACCAATGAATTCAAAGGTTGATGAACTCATAGCATAGCCTCGTCAAGGGTCACTAACTATTGTTCCTAGAAGGAGATTTAATTTTGATATCCCTAATTTCCCTTTGTTATGAGTAATGTCCGATCTTTTCTCTAATTAGTAAACAAATCCCTTTAATTATTAAGGAAAAAAAGGACAGTTAAATGCTCGGATAGTTGGATGCCAGTGTTAACACAAAATACATGTTTAAACTCTGGAAAATTTTGTGTAAGTAGATAAATATCATGGAATATGTAAGTGTAATACCGATATTTATACCATCATATTCTGCCCCCATTTGAACCCCTGGCTCCAATTTAGAATCAGTACATTGCAATTCAAATCCACCATCATGAAGAAGCAAGAGAAGGCATTTTGGACTCATTTTCGGACAAAGCCGTCAAAAAACTTAAAATCCATTACGCAATCTAATCCATCAATATCACACTTTACAAACTCTGATTTATCTGGGAATGAAGTCTAAACATAGTTCAGAATAACTTAGGGAAAAGCAAATTTAATCACTCTCTGACATTGCAAGCAATGACTGTTAACAAGTCTCTTCCATAGCCTTATTCCAAATACAAAACACTATATTTATACTTCAAACCCAGGCCACACTTCTTTTCCATACTTCATTCAGCCAAAGAAAACAGTCGAAATTTGTTGCTTTTCTCCACTGACGTTAAACGAAGCCTCCTTTTGCAGCACACACATTCACACACCAAAGAAAACCTGTCAAGAAGATTGAATATGATTAGGCAAAGTGGAAGTGCTAATATACATGTAAAACTAAGCTGAAATCAAAATAAAAAATACGTTGCACTCATTCGCATGCTGCATTCCAAAAGCAATAAATAAGTTATGGAAGAGGTGTTGGAATTCATCAGCCCCAACGCAACGGAAATTAAAATTTTTGGGATAATAAAACAATTTTTATCGGAATTCCAAATAGGATCACCTTTGATTCTAATTTACGATTTAAGCAAAAGAAGTAAAATCAAAATACCTCTCTCGCTTCCGGTTGATGGCGATGATATGAAGGTTTTTCAAAACCTACCCGGTTCTCTTCTATCGATCTTCTTCAAGAATCCCACGCAGAATTCCTCTAAGGTAGTCCACAACCCGTAATTGAATAACTATTCAATTAGTGCACTAGAACACTAATTAGATATTGATTATCTAATAGCGTTCTCAATA